>CABHPP010149705.1:1804-33829 GCA_902168425.1 Peromyscus attwateri
ACACACACACACACACACACACACACACACACACACAAAACACACGCACGCCAGAGCATGTGTATGGAAGTCAGCAGACAACTTGCGGAAATGGGTTCTCTTCTTTTAATGTGTGGGTTCCGGGGATTGAACTCAGGTTGTCCGACTTAGCAGTGAATGCCTTTACCCACTGAGCCATCTCACTGGCCCCTCCAGTTGGCAAATCCTCTTCTACCATTTTGTGCCATTGTTTAGAAGTCTCTTGAGCTTGTTTTATAGCTACCGGCAGCTGTCACATGGGCCTCTGTGGCCCTAACCAAGCCATACCCTGCCTCCTTCCATACCCTTTTGTTTTTCAAATGCACTTGACCCATGGTCTTTGGGCACTTTACATGGGAGAGCTCAGCTGTAGCTGTTTAGGCAATAGCCTCCCTGCATATCTCTCTTCTCCACCTTGGTCAGAGTCCACCAACTCTCCCAGCGTCCCTCTGTGTCAGAGATTGCATTTCTGCCTCAACACAAAGCTGTCCATTGGGACAGGCTTCCCAGACCCCACCCTGCACCCCACAGCACGCTACTTCCTTATCTTGAGGCGATAGGAGGATTTTAATTAGTCGAGGGGAAAAAGGAAGGTATAAGTTCTTGATGTTTCCAGCTCTCTGCAAGGTCATTTAAGGGACACATTATTACCTATCCCTACTTTCTTGGCAACCATTTGGTTTGGCATTCCTCTCCCCAGCTAGATGGAACTCTGTGTGGGCTAAAGGGGTCTAGAGTTTAGTGTCAGACCGCTTACATTAGAAATCTGTGGCTTGCTTATAGGCTTAAATCAAGCAAGTCTCAAATCTCTAGTTGTTGTTGTTGTTTTATCAGCTAAGTGAATCTAAAACTACATTGCATCAAGTCTAAGTCACAATCAGAAGAGGCATTATCGTTTTATGCAAAGAAAAAAGTGAAACTCATTTTAATTGCCACACATTATCAGTCCAACGGCACACACTGTATCAGTTAGCGTTTGCTGTGTAACAAATCACACCAAAACGTATTGCTTAAAACAATGGTCATTTATTACTTCATCATTCGGTGGGGTAGTTCTTAGTGCTAGATTCAGCTAAATGGTTCCTTCGCTGGTCTCTTCAGAGCTTACTCCAGAGGATACTAACAGACATAAGCTTATCTGGGGCTAGATGTTCCAGAATGGTCTCACTCTACCTGTTTGATGGTTAGCAGGCTGTTTGCTCAAGTCCTCCTGTTCCCCACATGGCCTTTCCAACAGTCTGGTTCAAACATGCTCAGAGGTGGCTTCAGATCTTCAAACACAGAGGGCGCATGCCATTATACCATCTTCAAACCTTTGCTTGCTAGGTCCCTGTTGGTGAAATCAAATGACATGATTGATTAAAAAAAATCCATATAGCAAAGAGCTAAGCAAGCATAACTACCAGGAACAGGAATTAGGGTGGTATTTTGCAAACCACACATGGCTATTAAACTCTGAGAAAAAATCTGTATGCAAGAGATACAGAGATAGTAATAGCACTTACCTCAAAGGCTTGCTCAGTGGGCTAATGTCTCAGAAGCACCCAGCACGGTGCTTGTTTCCTGGTGAGTGCTCAATAAATATCGTACTCTATTGCTTCTTTGGGACGGGGGTAGGTGGGGGGACTTTGACTCAATGCGTCTTCCTTTTTTGTCCTCCCAAACCTAAGTCAGACATCACTTTCCCCACAACATACTCATTTCCAGGGCCAGCTGCCCAGCACTCCAGGCACACTGCTTTTGTTGCGTGTGGTAGGTCGTCCTCTTACGGCTTCTAGTCAGAGGGCCCAGCTTTGGGCTTGTTCAAAGTAGGCTTTGCTGATAGGTTGAGTCTAGATACTTTCTGCCCCCAAGCCAATGCAGAGCCTGATACTCCATCTGGTATTTATGTAATTGAACTGCCACGTTACCTCCAACTGAAGTACTTCTCACCCACCACCCCCAAGGTTCAAGCTCTCCGTGTGCCTGCAGTGCTTTATCATGTGACCAGTGTAGGGTTGGTCATACTGGGTTGTGATTACATGTGTGTATAACATATACACATACCTGATTTTCTGTTACACAGAGCTCCCTAACATCACGCCTAGAACATTCTAGAAATACTGTTTGATGACTAAAAACAGAACTCTCAATCTCCGTCTTCTATGCAGGAAGACTGGTGACCTAGAAATCCTGATCAAAGTCGGACACAGTACTTATCTCATCGGTGACATATCTGACACCTACTCCTGGAGACTTGGCTCTGCTGGTTTCACTCTCCACATTACAACACAGCTCATTGCCAAGCGCTACAGCGATTGTAATCAGGCCCAGTTCTGTCCCTGTGGCCCACCTAACACCACACCCCCCAAAACAAATGTATATGCTTACACACTCGTATTTCAAGTTTCTCAGAGCTGAATGCGGCTGTAAATACGACGAAGAGTGAGTAGGATTTGGGACATGGCATTTTTTTTAATCCCTGAGGGTAGATAAGAGAGTTGGCATACCAGCTTGGGGGAACGCTGTATGTGGGCAAGCGGAGTTACACGCTGCCTGCCTCTACTATGGATTTTACCTTCCTGTGCACCAATGCACTGGGCAAACAGCCCGTGTCTTGGCCTTCTGAAAGTTGTGGGCCACCCTAAGAGCCTGATGAAAGATCCAGAACCTCTCCTCACAAACATTTCCAATATGCATTCTTTGGGTTTCTTGAGTTCCTAGTTAAGGCCCTTGGTAAAATCGAATAGGCCAGGGAGGGGCTGTCGTGGCAAAGACCTAACTTCGAGGCTGCATTCCTCCTCTTCTGCATCCTGTGACTAATCTTTCTGAGCCTTGGTTTTCACGTCTGGAGATGAGGTATCATGACAGCTGTCACTGTGGGTTGTCAAGTGCCTGTCATGGATGAGATGCTCTCCATCCCAGGCTCCCAGACATGCTGTAACTAGTCATAGGTTCTTGTCATCAGTAGTGGGTTAAACCTACATTTCACATTTGGGATGTCACGTCTTAAAAATACTTATTTACTGAGCATTTACTATGTGGTAGCCATGGTGGTAAGAGCTGTCATATAGATGTGTGTATGTATTTGGAAGCAAATACCTGGCCCTGGCCGTGAAAAATATACTGAACACAGCAGAAGAATTCAGAGGCTCATAGTGCAAGTAGCCTAGTGCCCATCTGTCGATACAGTGAGATCTCTCCTAAAGTTTTTAGCACAAAACATTTTTCCTAATTAGCTCACTAAGAGGATGTGGCATTGTTGATGCTCACATCACTCTGGTCATGTGATCAAAGTCTGGCCCTTGTCTGTCTCCCACATATCTCTGAGAAAACAAACATTCTCTTCCTTGACTACTAAAATCTAGTTCTCTTTGAGGATATTCAGGGGGAGTCAAAATTAAATGGAATGTATTTCATCCTACTCTATTTAATTTGTATGTGATTTTAAAATTAGTTCAATATGATAAGGCTTTCACTGAATAAAACTAGTTATAATATTCACTCTGGGAAGCTGAAGGTTACTCAGATGTGTTTGGGGGACACTGGTTTTGTTTTCTAATGACTTAAATTCATTTTTATAAACAATACACTGGTCAGACCATTCCTCAGCATAGTTCTCAACTTAAAACGTAAGCATCTAATGGAGTTCTGGTCATTTGGACTCATATCCAATGTTTCCATTTCTGTGAGCTTTTCTTTCAATTAACCAGAAGGTGCTAATTCTCGGAAGCTAGCCTTCTGAAAATCTTCTGGAGAGAATAGATATAAACAGTGTGAATGTCCAGAAGTCTCCGTCTCCTCAGTTATTTTTACTGAAGCACCACTTACCACAGGTTCCATTATTCACATGTTCTATAAAACGCATAGCCGTCTGCTTTAGGCTAACTGGTCTGCTCCAACTTGCCACAGTAACTTTGCACCTGCTCCTGGCCACTATACTGGTCCAGGAACCATTGAGTGTGAGTGGCTTCTTGACTGTAAACAAGATGTCAACAATGACTGTCCTAAGTAGATCCAGAATTCATGAGAAACAAAGCAGAGAATTTCACCACCTAAAAGATTTGCTCTGGCGTGGGAGGGCCAAGAAGTAGAAAGAATTAATGTCACCTTCTGAAAAAACACCAGCCTCGTCTGGATGCTGACTTATAACTTCAGTAACCGCCTCCATGTTGTGTAGCAGGGATACCGTTGGCACATGTAAGTCCCAGCCATTCCCCTCTCTCCAGGCTACTCACAAGAGTCAAAACTTGAAGCAAGGAACGCTAGCTGGCCGGTGGCTTATTTTCCTCTGACAGTTAAAAAAAAAAAGAAAGGAAAATGGGTCAGCACGAAGTGAAACTTTAATGGCGTCACTAACTTCTTGGGTAGAGGGGATGTTCCAGAGCTGTGCGCCACCAATTTTAGGGGGACATGGATTTTTTTTATTTGGGCTCAAGGTACCCCTCTCCCCTGGTAACTCCCCCTATTCTCCAACTAGGCTTGAGGTGTTCATGTGTCCTTTTTGGTGTAGGGATTGGCCAGCCCACTCTCGCCCACAGGGCTGGAAACGTATTTGGTTGGTAGGGGGTCGTCAACAATCAGGGCGAACCCCTAGCCCTTCCTTTTGACGTTATGATAGTCGAGAAAGAGTAAATTAACAGGGAAAGAGAAACTTCAAACAGAGACCGGGAAGACTCAGCCCCTCTGCCGTTGGGGTGGGGGTGGGGGGCATGATAAGAATCTTCGGTCATCAGTTTGGGGTTCTGCGCCTGTGCCCTAGCCACCACCCAGAGAGAGAAAAAGAGCGGCTCTCTCCACTGTGCCACCTGCCATTGTAGCCCGGGTAACGTAACACTCCCACCCCCAACTAGGAAAGGGGGTAAAGAGACTGACAGTGTTCACCACACTGGATAGTCAATGAGTCAAGCTCAGTATCAAAATCCATGTAGATAAAGTGAAATCATTTTTTTTTTCTTGGACGCACGAAATGAGAGAGTCGTGGCAGGCCTCACAGAGGAGTAGACCCTTCAACAACGTTTTAAAGCAGAAACAGATCACAGCAAATAATGAGCCTAGACAGAGTGGGACCATGACGGAGGCTTTTTTTTTTATTGTTTTTTATTATTTTATTTTATTTTCTATTATCAGCTTGATACAGTACAAATTCTTATCCTAATAGTGAAATGTTTCACTGAAGCTTGCCCAGTGATTGAGTAAAACCAAAACTTATTATAAGCCACAGTCATCCTAGGGTCCCGAATGGAGGCTTTTTTAGTGTCTGAGACAGCCGAGTCCAAAGCTGAAGAAGGCTAGAAAGACAATGGGCAGCACCGTCGGCTTTCCTCTGCCAGCTTAGATGGGGGCACGGGATGACGGAGGGCTCCACCCAGCTCATACCCGTTGTGTGGAAAGCTTTGGCATCTCCCTCTTTGGAGGTGTGTGTGTGTGGTGGGGGGGGGAGGTGACAGGAAATGTTGTGGATTGGCCTGAGTTTGGAGTAGGCCTGGGAAGACTGTTCTTAATCCTGCTTCTTTTGTCTTCAGTTGCATGATTTGGTAGATTTGATATTTACCTGTCAAGACCTCATTCTATTTTTTAAAATGCCTTATCCAGATAAAACAATTCTAATGTCTTTTCCACCTTTAAGCATCTGGGACTTAGTTACTAGAAAGGCAGGATGGGCTGGGCGTGGTGTCCCACGCCTTTAATCCCAGCGCCCTGAAAGCAGAGGCAGGCTGATCGCTGTGAGTTCGAGGCCAGCCTCGTCTCCAGAGTGAGTTCCAGTTCAGCTAGGGCTACCCAGAGAAACCCTGTCTCAAAAAACAAAGGGACAAAAAACCACCCAGTAAAATAAGATGGAGACACATACTGTGTAGAAAGGTAAATCCAGGCTTGAGAGTGTGGTTTAGACACATAATGCTTGCCCAGTACTGGGAGGTCTTAGATTTCTTGCCCAACACTAGAGGGTGGGGCGGCCAGAACAGTAAAGAGGCTTAGAGGGACTAATGGTGACAGAATGGGAGTGACACCCGCCAGCAGGGAAGAGAAAGAGATTTTGAGCAGAGATTGAAGAGATTTAGATTAAAGGAAGGATCACGTTTTCTGAAGGTAAACAGAAGTTTTCTTAAGCTGAGAGGTGTGCCGAGGTCTCTGGTTGACATGTTTAAGGCAGAGAGGGAAGGTCGGTGAAGCAGAGCCTAAGAGAGGGGTTCGGTAAATGGAAGAGCAAACACCGCGGCTGAGTCGTCTTTAACAAACACCAAGATTATCCACAGAATGGGATAGAGTAGCTGAGGAGAGGGTGAGAGAAGACGTAGCCGAGGGCTAGCCCTCGATGTGGGCTACTCCTCCATTACTTCAGTGTTGCAGGCACTATGCAAGTTTCTAGAAACACAGTCATGAGCTGGCCACATCTCCAAGGAGCTAGTCAAGCTTTTATTAGCTACAGGAGAATGTCAAACACATTTCCAGCCATCAATGGTATTCCTATTGCTCCATATCTTGCTGTCTTTCATTCAACTCTTCTGGCCCATTAAGCTTTTGGCTCAGGATGTTTGCTCAGCTCTAGGTTTGCTCATAACATTCCATGCATCTATATCTTCCTTAGCCATTAAGAGTCCAATCAAACACTAGTCCCAGCAGGCAATTTCTAATGCCAAAGGCCAAAAGAAATCGCTGACACTCTAGGTCGATCATCCAACTGCTTATCCCTCCCTCCCTAGCTATCCCTTCCATTTGTCCATCACATCCATTGATTTTCCCCCACCCACTAGACAGTGAGTCTGTCTAAGCACAGCTGACACAGTACTGACAGAACAATTTACTGCTTTTGAGTAAGTCCGAGTGCAATCGTGAAGTGAGCCGAGAGAATCAACCACAAAAGTGTTGGAAAATATCTTAATCATTAAAAAAAAAAATCAGGCACTTGCTGTTTAATCAATGTCATATTCAGCACAATGTCTAATAACAAAAAGTAAAATATCAAATCCCTGCTTCAGAGCCTAGGAGTGTACGCACTCGGCATGTATAAAGCCCTGAACTTGATCCCCAGCATTACATAAATACATAAATAAAAACTCATTATCTTAACACTGAGCATGGGTCCTATTTCACAAATAAGAGTTTGCAAACAATAATCTCAGTGTGGGGAATAGATATTAAATATCTTCCCCCCTGGGCCGGGTGGTGGTGGTACGTGCCTTTGATCCCAGCACCGGGGAGGCAGAGGCAGGCGGATCTCTGTGAGTTCAAGGCCAGCCTGGTCTACAGAGCGAGTTCCAGGACAGACTCTGAAGCTACACAGAGAAACCCTGTCTCCAAAAAAACAAAACAAAACAAAACAAATCTTCTCCTTAGCCTTGAGCAGCATGCATAGGGCCTACACAGGTATATACCAGGTCCTCTGCATGCACACTACAGCTTTTAGTTTAGTACTTCTATGGGACTCCTGAATGTGGAAATGAGTAGGTCTCTGGTTCTTGTGCCTTCTCACAGGGTTCTTATTTTTCTGTTGGCTTGTCTAACTTCAAAATGACATTTTTTTTTGTTTTATCTTACTGTATTACTTCACAGTGACTTTACACACTATTCTGAAGTATATTGCTAACTGTTATTATTGAAAATATGTACATGTTTGGCAGTCAGACATGGGTACATTGCAGAAGGATGTTACTATCAATTTAGATGCACCTGACATCATCACTAGAGGAACAAGCCAATTATTTTGCATATGCAAATAGTGGTATTTATTGGGCCCTGACAGTGATGGATCCCATGGATAGCTTCATTGCATGAACAGAGAAGAAATACTAGTATTTATCAAGTCATGCCAATATGAGTGTTGGTGAATAAGTGCTAGCACTGGACACAATCCATATCTTCTGTACACTCTTAGCAATGTCCAGATTCTTACTCTGTGTGATAGTATTAATGTTATTGACATAAATAAGGTTGTGGAGTGTGTTCAAAGTCCGGGGGTGAGGGTATCTTCTCATTAAGGATTTAAAGATCAAATATAGGAATTCAATTGGGTGATTTGGTATGACACCAATAACCGACTAGTTTCCTCCTAGATACGGTTTTCACCAACAGAACCAATCTTTTAAACAGAAAATTTCTCGTTTCCTTTCTTTCTTTTTTTTTTTTTTTCAAGACTGTGTCTTATATAGACCATGCTGGGCTTGAGCTTGCCATATAGCTGAGGATGGCCTTGAACTTCTGATTCCCTTGATTCCACCTCCCAAGTGCTAGGATTATAGGCATTTACCACCACACTGGTTGCTGAAGATTGAACCCAAGGCTTCATGCATGCTAAGCAAGCATTCTACTAACTGGACTACAGCCCCAGTCCAATGACCAATTTCTTCATTGGTTAATCAATTGATCAAGAATTACAATCCTATCAACTAGATCCTGAGCAAGAACACCCCTCTAGGTATTTTTATGCTTGTACCTAATTCTGAGGATAAGATTTCTCCAAGAAGATAACTACATTTTAAAAATAAAATACTGGAGGATAAAGCCCAAATGAATGGTGTGTAGGGAATCAATGCAATGAATTTGGAGGAATATTGATTAGGGAGGTCTCAAACTTTCCCTTTTGTGATGAGCAAAGTTCAGATAAGTGAAGAAGCCCCAAGCCAAGGAGGTAAAAAGAGCAAAGATTTTTCTGGAAGCCAGTGACATTACAAATCAGACAGTAGAGCAGAGTGTTCACACAGACTTAGAGAGTTGCTCGTGTGTTTTATCATCATCCTTGGCATCACTTCTATGGCCTAACACATTCAACAGTGTTGGATAACTGGAGTTTAAAACAGTGCATGGGTAAGTCATTAGGGAACCACTTCGGCTGTTTTGGAGCATGACTTGAAGCATTTACTAATTATTCTCTATCAATAAAAAATCGAGAGTCCAATATCTGGGTAAGAGCCTGAAAGATCAGAGAAGCAGGGGAGCAGCCACCAACCGCCTCCTACCTCTTCTCTTCCTTCCTCCAAAATGGCCGAGATCCTCTCTCAGCCCCACCTACCACTTCCTGAATCCCATCTGTCTACCGTCCTTCAAATCTCTATGGTTAGTTTTGGTCAGCTAGTGGCTAGCTCTGTTCTCTGACTCCAAGCAAGCTTTGTTTGTCAGAACACAATCAAAATATCACACAACAACAACTTCAAAGGAAAGTGTAGGACAAGGAAAGGTGTCAAGAGGGGATAGCATTCTGGAAAGTCATGGCCACCTGGAAGCACAGTGGTGTGAGCCTGCTGCCACAATACCTATCAGTCTATGAAGCATTTGAAGGATTGTATAAAAGCTGGTGGTGGGTATGAGTGACCAGAAAGACACTGTGGTCAATGATGACATCAGGGACTTAGGAGAGAGAGGAGGCTATTTTAGGAGAAGATCAAATTTAAGAGCAGAAAGAGAGAGCACTTGAAGCTGTAGGCTTATAAACCTAATTGCAAGATGAACGTTGGAGGAGGTATCTGCTTTCCCACTGTGCACAGAAGCTGGCCTAGGTCCCACAGGACAGGCTCAGGCTCTGGGTGTCCCCCTCCATTTCTAATAAGGCAAGTCCCTGTTCTCTGATGCTTTACAGCAATACAAGCTCATCATGCATCCAAATCAGTGAAGTGTGTGTGTGTGCAATTTAGTTCCATAGCGATTTTGATTCTATTTTTTCTGTGATCCTGCAGGCAAAGGCTGACTTTCATGTTTTGCAAGTTTCAAGTAAGAGGCAAGGGCTCTGTTTTATTTCTGAACTAGGGAACACCCTAGGTGAAGTCTCAAGAGAAACCCAGCTGGAGGAGCCCTGGGTGGAGCGGGGCCATGGTTGCCATAGATATTCCCACTCACCCAGGAGTGAAGGGGAGCATCTCTTGACCCCACATCTGTGGAGAGCTGCATACGGAGTGGATTGCTGTGCAGACCACCTAATGAAGACCTGCCTGGAGGCAGCTGTGTATTTTGAGGTATGCTGAGAGGAATGCTCCACCATTTTCCTTTTCATGGCTTTTAAATTTCTATTCATTATTTTCTCTCTCTCTCTCTCTCTCTCTCTCTCTCTCTCTCTCTCTCTCTCTGTGTGTGTGTGTGTGTGTGTGTGTGTGTGTGTGTGTGTGTTTTCTGTGCGTATGTCTGTACACCATGTACATGTCTGGTGTTCCCTGGAATTGGAGCCTGTAGACAGTGATGAGCCATGATGTGGGTGCTGGGAATTGAACCTGGGTCTTTTGGAAGAGCAACCAGTGCTCTTAACCACTGAATCATCTCTCCAGCCAATTTCATCTCACAATCTATGTGCTCTGCACTGAGGCATTTGTGAGACCCAGATAAAAATCATCCTATCATCTTATAGTAACCTGCACCACCAGGCATCCTGCTTTTCTTCATTAGGTTAATAACAGCCCACAGAATTTCTGATGGTGATGTCGGCAATACCTGGACCAGTAGGAACAATAGGTCAGGTACAGGAGTGGGATCAGTGACCGTGGAAAACACATGTAGACGTTTAGAATATATTTTGTAACAGAGTCGATAGAACTGCTTCTTGGTTGGATGGTTTGCAGTAATGATGGGGAGTAAAAAAATAATAATAATAATTATTATTATTATTATTATTGCCTGAAAAGGTGAGATGGCAAAAACCTGGGCAATTGCCATCTTATCGGGGAGAAATAAGAAATTCTGATTTGGAGGTGGTAAGGTTTCTTCTGCACACTGAAGTGGACAGGCCCGCGGACAGATGTGGGCTGGGGAGGTCAGGGCTGGAGTCTCCGATGGGATGAGTAGGGTGTTCCAAATCTTTTGCCTCCCTCTCAGACTTCAGGTTCACATAACTAGGGAGCAGAACTAGTTCTCAAGAGAAACCAATAACTCTTGTCCATTTATTCACTCATGCATTCACTCAGCCACCAGAGGTTCATTGAGTGCTCTTTAGGCTTGGAGACCATGCTAGGCTCCAGGGGCTTAGATCAGCAAAACTGGATACTCACTGTCTCACTGAGCTTGACATCTAGATGCCAGAACAATGGAATCGACTCTACATTTGTAAGCTGTATTATATAACTTGTATTTATTTTGGTATATATGCAGGTGCACATATATGCCTATGAGAGAGAGAGAGAGAGAGACAGAGAGACAGAGACCGAGAGAGACAGAGAGAAAGTCAGAGAAAACCTTGGGCATCATTTCTAAGGCATCTTCCACTCTTTTTCAGACAGGGCCCCTCACTGGCCTGGGACGCACCTGGAATTTGCCAGGTCCTCAAGGCTGGCTGCTCTGTAAGCTCCAGGCATCTGCCTGTTGCTGCTTCCTCCTCATCAGGATTATGATCACGTGTTGCCATGCTTGGCTGTCTTCATATGTGTTCTGAGGATCAGACGCAGGTCCTCATGCTTGTGTGGCGAGCACACTATCTCCCCAGCTTCTGGAAACTGCAATCTTTTCAGTAGCCACTTCACAATGTTAGAAAGATACAAGGGCGGGGGAAGGGGGGGTAACTTAATCATATATTTTATTCACCTAATATGTCCAAAACTAGTATTATTTCACCATTTAATCTGCATAAAAGTTACTGCTGGGATACTTTGTATTCTTTTTGCTCACACACTACTTTCGGAATTCTTTGTGGGTATTACACATATCTCAATTTAGATTAGCTACATGCCAAGTGCTCACTACTACACGTGGCTCTGACAGAGCACAGATCCAGAAGACATTTTAAGTTGCTTTCTTCTTCCAACACCGGAAGACTGAAGCTCCAGGATGCTGTCAGACAGTGAGGTAGAACTCCAAGGATCACAGCCCAGATCAAAGTCAAGAGTTCATGCCCCCTGAAGAACTGATAATGGCAATGTGCATGTACCCAAGCCACTATTCCACAGATCGTTATCCAGCTGCCCCTAGCCACACTCAAACTAGTTAGTGACCTACCAGGGGATACCGGGTACACAGGTTGTACCTGGGATCATCACTGCTCAATTAAATGTGTTTGTTAGCAGTGTGGAAAATGAATCGACTTTCGATAAAAAGCTGTTTCAGTGATGCCGTCTTTCTGGACCGTTGTTCCTTTCGTCGTGTTTCCCTGACATTTGGTGGTGACTCCATTTGATAACATTTCTCAGAGTCACACTGTCTGGGTGTAGTATGGCTCAGAACGTGTTTGGTGGATGACCAAGCACAGAAATGGTAGGCTTGAACCATGACTCAGGGGAGGAAAGTGTGGGGTTGTGATTCTGGCACTGTCTCTTTCGTCTAGCGACGCATGGCCAGACTAATGCCTTCTCTGATGTCTTCCTATCAGGAGGAATCGGCAGGCATATTTCTGTGTTGAACAGGAGTGTCACCTCGCAGACTATCTCCTCTTCATAATGTACAGTTCAAAGGTCAACAGAATCAGCCAGAAGGACACTGGGCAGATGGCTCAGGGGGTAAAGGGCTTGCTACACAGGCACTAAGAGCTGAAGTTGTATCCCAGCACCCATACAAAAGCTGGGTGCAATGGAAGGTACGTCTATACCCCAGTGCTGGAGGGGCGGAGACAGCTGGATCCTAGGAGCTCGCTGGCAACTGGCCTAGCCATTCAGCAAACTCCGGGTTCAATGAAAGACTCTGTCTCCAAAAACAAGATAAAAAGTCACAGAAGAAGACACCAGACTACTGGACTCCACATCTGCACACACGGTTGTGTGCACGAGTCTATACATGTGTGTAGACACAAACACATAGACACACACACACACACACACACACACACACACACACACACACACACATCAACCAACAGCAAAAATGAGCTTTGAGACATCAGTTTGGGGAGCCTAAAGTGGACACAGAAGGCCAGACAAAAAAGTTTTTTCTTTTTTCTTTTTTTTTTCCCACAGTGAGCCATGCTTTGGGGAGGTCAGAGGAACCACCGTTAGAGACCAGCCGCTGCTTTGGCCGTGCCAAGAGGCTGCTCACACACACGCCTACAGCACTGTCTGTCACTTTCCAGGCCTTGCTCCTCCTGCCTAGCAGTCTTCCATCTTCAAAGTCAGATCGAGGGCAGCCTGGCATGCTCCTGGAAGTTATCTGGCCTTTCTGCCTTTTGCTTTCCTTATTTCCCTGCAGATCCACTGGAATGTCTGAACACTCCTTCTGTTCCCAACTCCCCAGGCTACCTGGATGCCCTTTTGGGACCTCAGCAGCTCAGGCTGAGACAGAATGTGGCCATCTGGAGTCTCTGAGGAGTCCAAGCTGAGACTTTTGTGAAGTAGCTGGAGGAAGCTGAGATTCCATCAGACTGCTATGTATGGAAGATCCGATATGAAGTGATGGTCCCCTGTTGGTCCGGAGGGGTTGGAGCTCTCTCTTGAAGAGCACTCAGTGTTTTCTGAGGACCCTTTCCCAAGCCCACACTCAGGTTGTCTCATAGACAAGTTGCATGGCCTTCCTTCACACAAGCGTAGAGCAAGCACTACATACCACAGTGGAAGACACCCTGGAATTGGCTTCCAGCCTTGATCTAATACTTTATAGTTTCATAATTTTACATGAATCAATGAATGTCTGTTTCTATTGCTATAACTGAATGTCACAGAGCGGGTAATTTACAAAAAAAAAAAAAAGTCTATTCTGCCTATGGTTCTGGAGGGTAGAAGGTCAGAGCTGACTGGTTCTGGCAGGGCTCTTCTTGAAGGTGGGAGCTTTGCAGAGAGACACCAGGCATCATATGGCAAGAAGCAGCGTCCAAATGGGCTTCTCTAACAGACCTGTTCTTGAGGTAACCCACGGACAATTCAATCCACAGACCCAAGACTCCACTGATGGATCCATCCTTCACAAGGACAGAGCCTCTGTGATCTAATTACATCTTACCAGTCCCACCTGGCATCAATTCCCAGTCACTCACGGTGAGGAGTCAATTTCAACATGTGTTTTGGTGGGCGTATTCAAAGCATAGCACCAACTCTCTCAGAGCCTGTTCTTAAAAATAGTAATTGTCTTACAGTGCTGTGTAGAGAGTGAAATGACCTCATATAGTAATGTTTTATATAACATAAACTTCTCCTACCACGATATTAGGGTTCAAACCCAGGGCCTTGAACGTGCCAGGCAAGCCCTCCATCACTGAGTTACATCCCAGCACCACAAAGCAAGAATTAAGTTATTAAATGACAAGAATTCTGGTGTTTTCCTGTAAGGAGGATGTTCTGGTTCGTAGAGTTACCTGGAAAGAGGGACCTCAGTGGAGGAATTGCCTCCACAGGATTGGCCTGCTTCTGGTGCATTTTCTTGATTAATGATTGACTGGAGATGACCCACAGTTCACTGTGGGCAGTACCATCCCTGGGCAGGTGGTACTGGAGTGTATAAGAAAGCTAGCTGAGTAAGCCTGGAACCTGCACCCTCCATGGTTTCCGATGAAGCTCCTGCCTTGCGTTCTGACCTTGACTTCCCTCAGTGACAGAGTATAACCTATCAGCCAAATAAACTCTTTCCTCCCTACGTTGGTTTGATCATGGTGTTTATCACAACAGCTGAAACCAAACTAGGTCAGAGAGTCGGTGCCAATGACAGAGACGTGCCCATCTTCTGGTCCTCATATTTTTATACAATACTGAATGCTGCCAGGCATGGTGGCACACACATTTAATCCGGCTGCACTTGAAAGGCAGAGACAGGCAGATCTGTGAGTTTGAGGCCAGCCTGGTCTCTATTGAAAGTTCCAGGCCAATCAGGGCTATATAGTGAGATAATGTTTTCAGTCTAACGGGGTCTCGGTGACTCAGCAAAGGTCTGCTGTATCCACTATGCTCTTGGCAGAGACTTATAAAACTTTTAAAATGCACAGAGACTGAAGAAGATGACGACTATTTCAGAAAGGCTTTACATTTTTACAAGAGTCTGTTCTGCAGATTATGAGTAAATCACAGCTGGTGGCTTAGCAACAGGAAGCGGTGAGTCAGCAACGCTCTGCGGGGTTTTCTCCAGCTCCTTCACTTTTCTGCCTGGAAGATAAGGGGGCCACTGGTAGTGCTTCAGCTCCAAGACATCCCTTAGTGTTTATTCGAGGGAACTCCAGAGGTCCCAAGTCTGCATCTAAGGGATGGGAAGCGAGGCAGTAGACGGGGCTGGCAGCTCAACCCTCAGAGACCCGGCTCCCAGACTCACTCACTCTGGACAGATTCCAGAAGGTGGGGAGGGCAACGCTCGTATGATTCTTGTGGGTTATTTCTCAACAGTTGAGGGATTTAGAACCGGGTTGATTCTCCGCTGGAAAAAAAAAAAGAAGATAAATGAGTAGACGGTCTTGTGTTAGAAACTCAGTATAGACCTGAGGTTGCCATCATCAGAAATGAGATGGTAGACTGGTAGGAATCAGGGAGGTAAGGGTGGAGGCTCCCAAGCAAAGAGTGAGTCACACCACTGACAACTTGATGGTGAGGCAATACATCACCCCATCTTAGAATACACACCCCCGGACAGAAGCTGCCGCAGCCGGCTACACGCCCCCTTGTCGGTCCTATGGAGCATTTCATCATCTTTTACCACCACCCATGGATTGGAACGGCAGGGATTTCTCCCTCACCTCCAGCCCCACACCTGTGGCTTTTTCTATTTTCCTTTCCTCGTGGCCAGGCTACCTTGACCACGCCACAGCAGTCCAGAAGCCACCGCCAGTTCAGAGGGCAGGTGTCCACAGACCGAAGGAACACATGAGACGTTGATAGAGCAGTGACCTCCCCAGTGTCTCTGAAAGTGTGGCTCCTAGATGGATTGCTGCATCAGCATTACTGAGAGAGCTTTAAAAGAAGGCGCCCTGGGTTACGAGTGTGGCTCAGTGGTAGAGTGCTCACCTTGTGGACATTGTGCCCTGGGTTTGATCCCCATCTACTGCAAAACCAAGCAAAATGGAAGGCGATGTCTTCTTTCTATAACACAGTGGGATGGACTAGAGGTCACACGTGGATAGCATTTATTACAAAATGGCCAGAAGAAATATTTTAAATAATTCACCACCAAGAAATGGTAAATGTTTAAAGAGAGAACTGTCTAACACTACTTGAACTTTATACAGTAGATACATGTATTGAAACGTCGTGTGGTACCCCATAAATACATGCAAATACTGTCAATTAAAATGCAAAGATATCCTCAGGATATCATCCCAGCACTTGGGAGGTAGAGGTAAGAGGATTGCCGTGAGTTTAAGGCCTGTCTGGACTACATGGCAAGCTAAAGTTCAGTTGGGGCTATATAATGAGAGCTGAGCTACAACATCTCCCCCTCCCCCTCTCTCTCCCTCCCCCCCTTTCCTCACTCAGAATGTAGAGAGGTGGACTCCAGAAGCTTTTCCTTCCAGTCTTCTCTGACTCTTTTGCAGACAAACTTAAGAACCAGCTAGACAACCTAGGAGCTATCAGATAAAGTCTTGTGTCTTAGCGATCCCACCTCGGGAAACCTTTCTCAGTTACTGTAGTTTTGAAAGTTTAAACTCATTCCTTTTTTAAAATTTCCTGAGCAGCATTCTCTCTGAGTCTCCAAACTTAGTCTTTTCTGTTGTTTATTTGTTTGACATAGGGTTTTACTGTGTAGCTCATGCTGGCTTCAAACTTACTATGTAAGGCGGGCTAGCCTTGAACTCATGATCTTGCTGTCTTTGCTTCCCAATAAACTATTCATAAAACCATACATTGAGTTTCTGTCCAGAAAAACCCCAGGATTTCCAGCAGAAAAGTGGACACTAAAATATCTGACGTATCCTTGGCCCAAAGGTGCTTCTGGGTTAGCAGGGTTGCTGAGAATGTGTGAGATGAGCTTTGTTGCAGGGCAGAGGGTGCCACTGATCATTCAGGAGACTTCTCTTCTGAGTACTCACTCAGTATTTGGCCTTTGCCAGTGGATAAATATATTGAACCTCAGCCTTGGCGGTGGGTATCATAAGTGATAAGAACAAAGGTCTCCAGTATTTTAGAGGAGGAAGGCACCAAGATTAGTTAGGATAAGCAGGAGAGCATCACAGAAGTCAGTGAGACCTTTAAGGACAGGTAAGATTCAATGCAAGAGGACATTCTGGTGGAAGACATAGTGCAAGAAAAGATACAGGTGTGGAGAACTGTAAAGCTTGTTCACGAACAGGAGACATTCAGTTTGGGCTGAGCGGAGAGAGGCTTATTTGGAAAGAGGGACATGTATCTGCCAGCCTCAGCTGTGTAACAAACTAAAGGGTCATAACAACAGTTCTTCGTTTGGCTTATAGATCTACAGCTTGTCTTGGTTTCCCTCAGTGTAGGCCCACTTTGTCGGGAGCAGTCATCTGTTCTCATGTGGCTTATCTACAGTCTGTGCTTCCTCACAGCAAGGTGTTTCAGGAGACCCGAGCTAAAGACACACCAGAATCTGTGACTCAGGGTTGGGGGTCACTGTGATCACAAGCACACTTAAATCTAAAGAGAGGTGGTCTAATTCTCAAAGGTGGAGTGTCGAAGCCATAACTTTAAGAGGAGAATTGGGAAGGGAGACACTCTTGTGGGCAAATTTTTAAAGTACAGGTGGGGCCAGTTGTGGTGGTGCACACCTGTAATCCTAGCGCTCAGGAGGATCACAGTATTAAGGCTATTTGAGCTACTTAGTAAAACCTATCAGAACAGAGGAAGGTAAAAAACCACCCATCCCCCCAAATACAAATTCAAATAAACTGTAATGGTTCATTAAATAATAACATGGTTTTTCTTTTCAAACACACACAGCACTGGGGCCAAGGAGTGTAGCTTAGTAGAGAAGAGCTTGCCAAGGATATGCAAAGCCCTGGGTTCAATCCTTGTAATATGATAACATCAACAAGCCATCAGAAACCCTCACAGAACTTTACCATCTGTCAAGATGCTGTTGGGCTTGACAAAGCAACGAGCAAATCTATTCTTATTTTACAAATAAGGAAGAAAAAAAAAAAAAACTCCAAGTTGTAAGTAAAAGGGCGGGTTTTCTCGCCATTTTTAAAAACACTTAATTCATTATTTACGTATTTTATGCACGAGTGTTTTGCTTTTATGTATGTCCTCTTTTTTTTGCTTTTGTAACATTTAAAAATTACTTCTTGTATTTGAGATTGTAATATAATTAAATCGTGTTCCCCGTTCCTTTCTCCCCTCCAAATATTCCGTTGTACCTCTCTCTGCTCTCTTTCAAATTCCTGGCAAACTCCCTGTCGCTCTGGCTCTTGCAATCTTCCTGCCCACTCTTCCACAGTGGTCCCGGTCAGGACTGCACTTATATGCGGATATAAGCACACATCTTTAGACTGCACTTAGGGATTGTACTGGCTTCATAAAATGTTTGTAGCTTCTCCTCCAGGACCCGAGACGTCACTAGTCCTGGGTAGCTGGCTGAGTTTTCAGTACCAGACCTCTTGTTCAACAGGTCTTAAGGGTTTTTTGTTTTGTTTTGTTTTCTTGTTGTTGTTGTTGTTGTTGTTGTTTTTAAATAGCTCACCAAATCCAATTTGTGCTGCCCATAAACTCATGAAAGAAGTTCAGTAAGATTGTAGATAGAAGAACAATATGTTTTTAAAAATCAGCTGTATGTCTATACAGTAGAAATGCATAAACCAATAATTAAAGAGTTCAATTTCATTTATAATAAAAAAAAAAGTCAAAACACTTGAGAAAAGATTGGCAGACACCCAAAGACTATGGGCCATTTTGGAAAGAGATTGAAGAAAAATCTAACAAATGGAGGGGCATCCTATGCTCATGGACCAGAAGAATTAATGTCATGACAATCATTCCCCAGAAGGATGTACAGATTTGGCTCACTTGCTGCCAAAAGCCCAGCTGGAAGTAACAAGCTGATCCTAAAATTCATATGCAGATTCAATGGACCCAGGATGGCCTGTGGTGGTTTGAATAAGACCTCCCTCATATTTTCAGATATCTGAATACTTGGTTGGTGGCCCTGTTTGGGAGACTTCGGAGTTGTGGAGGCAGTAGGTACACTGGGGGTGAGCTTCAAAGGCTTAAAGACACGCCATTTCAAGTTTGTGCTCTCTGCTTCCTGTTTGTGGTTTGAGATGTGAGGTGTCAGATGAGACACCAGACACCACGCCTGGTTACTGCCACCCTTCCCCTCCATGATGGTGATGGACTCTTATTCCCCCAGAACTGTAAGATGCCCCCCAAACCCTTCCTTCTAGAAGTTGCTTTTGGTCATGTTGTTTTATCACAGCAATTAAAAAAAAAAAGTAACTAAGACATGACCAAAACTGTTGTAAGTTTTAAAAATAGGAATAGACAGCTACAAATAGGTAATTCTATAAAGCAAGATATACAAACGGCCATCTGGCATATGAAGAGATGCTTTAATCATTAGCCTTTAGAGAAACGCAAATCACCTACACAAATGAATGTCACTGGGGTGGTTCTCATTAAAGACACCGATGACCGTGTTTAGATGGTGTGGAGAAACTGGAACTGTCACATTGCTGGTGAAGACGGTAAATTGGCAGCTTTTCTGGAAAATAGCCTGGTGGTTCTTGCCTTTACACACAGAATGCCATTCAGTTCAGCAATTCCATAGCTGTTCTTTGCCAAAATCTGTACGTAAGTGTTCACACAGCATTATCCATTATAGCCAAAATGTTGGGGGTGGGGTAGGGAACCCAAATGTCATAATGGTGACTGAATAAGCAAAATGTGGCATACCCATACAACAGAATCTTATTCATGAATGAAAAGAAAGTAGTATTATTCATACTTCTACATCCCTGAAACTTGAAGACATGCTAAAAATAAATAAAAGGCCAGGCACAAGAGAGTATTTAATGATTAAATTTGGATGAAAGGTCAAAATAGACAAATCTAGAGACAGAGAGACATGAGGGTTGTCTAGGCCTTAGGAGATGGGGGATTGAAGAATGATGGCTAAGGAATGGATGGTTCACTTTGGAGTAAAGAATATTTAAAAATTAATTGTGGTAGAGGCCGCAAGCTGGCTCAGCAGGTAAAGACACTTGATGCCAAACCTGATTAACTGAGTTTGACTCTTGGGTCCCAGTGGTTGGAAGAACAGATTTTGGAATGTTAGAATCTGACCTCTGACCTGTGCGTGCTTGTATGTACGCAAGAGCATGCGCGCGCGCACGCACACACGGACAAATAAAAAGAAACAAGCAAACTTTTAAAAGGAGAGCTGAGAGTGAGGCCAGGTCAAGACTCTTTGAGTATGTTAACAGGTATTGTATTTCACATTTTAAATGGGTGAATTATGTGGTGTGGTGTGTGAACCATATTCTAATAAACCTGCTCAAAAGAATTAAATGTAAGTAAGGGTATGTGAAGGAACCTCCAAGGCCACTTTCACCAGGAGATCAAAGGTGACATCAGTAGTAGCCATGGCAACATTTTGTGCTTATGTAGGACAAAGGCTCTTACCAGGATGTCCACAAATCCTCCACTAATTCATAGGTGCGCTTTCTCTTTCCGTTTGCTTGCTATTTGAAACACATTCTTAAATAAGACTCCCCAGAAGCCATGAATATTGTTCTGAGCGCATGGCTCAGCATAGCTTCTATAGCATTCTGGCCCAAATTTGTGACCCGAATATTCATCAGGAAATGTCACATCAACCAATACTGAAGGTCATCCTGGAAAGGTAACTGGACAGCATACTACAAAAATAGCATCATAAAAGAAAATAGGAAAGCCGAACGATGTCTCTGGATTACAGGAGCCCTTGACTCTGCACCGGCTACTGCTGTGGTTTGAATCTGAAATGCAACACCCTCCCCCCCTCCAACACACACACACACACACACACACACACACACACACAGGCTCAGGCTCAAATTCTGAGTCCCTGTTTCTCTGCTGGAGAAGTAATTTAGGAGCCTGTAGAATTATAAGCACATTGGGCCTAACTGGAGGAAGCAGACTTAGGGGTGGGAATTTGAAGGTTCTGCTCATCTTTGTGCTCTCTGATACCTGGTCCACTGTGCTGTGAAACACTTCCGTCACACACATCTGCCACCAAGGACTGAGCGGCCCTGCCGTATCTCCCCTACCAGAGTGAACTGAATATCCCTGAAACTGTGAGCCAGAGTAAATATTTTTTCCTCTTGATTTGTTTCTATTAGGCAGGAGGATCACAGGGGTCCAAAAACAACTAATACAGAGCAAATGGGGCGAAACTGCTACGGAAGACGTAACTGGTACAGTTGGCCAATGGGACTATAGACTCTAGATTAGATAACATTGTGTTCTTATTAAATTTCCTGGATTCAACGGGCACGCTATGTTAGATCTCCTTTCTTAGAAAAGGCAAGCTAATGTTTAGATAAAATGGTACACACAGTATATTCTCAAATGATACAGAAAAAGATACAAGCCTGCACACATCACACACCAAACATGACAAAAATAAATTAAGCAAAGTTATTTTAAATTGTTAATTTTGGGCAAAGGGTGTATGTGCATATGCTATACCATGCTTATAATTTTCCTGTAAGTTCAAAAAATACTTCCGAGTGATGATTTTTGTGAGCAGAAGGAAGTGCCTAACAAGGGAGAAATTTTCTCTTGCCAGGAACATAGTTAACCTTGCAGGATGAATAATTATAAGTGAAGCATACAACACAAATACTTTCGATTGTTCCCAGACAGTATATAGTACAGGAAAAGAATTCTCAAAGGTTAGAAAGGTGACTCAGTCAGTAAAATACTTGCTTCACAAGCACAGGGCCTGGATTTGATCCTTAGTATCCACAGAAGAAAACCTAGTGTGACATCTCATGCCTATAATCCCAGCGCTCGGAAGGAAGATCTCCAAGGCCTGTTGGGCAGCCAGAAAGACAGCTAGCTGGTATTGCCCTCTTGTTTCAGTGTGCACACTTGCCCATGCATCCACACCAGTATACCTGCAAATACACATACACACATACGCACACACACACTCCTCACATATGCACGAGATACACACCACACCAACATAGTGAAATTATACAAAAATCACAAACTCCTTCAGACAAATTTATAGGTTTTAAATAAAAATAACCAGAAAGTCTTTGGCTTAGTCCACGATCCCATTAATGACGAGGGGGAAATATTAATAATATATTGGGAAAAAATCCTGGGGGCTTTAATGATTTGTCATAAAACAGTGACTTCAACAAATTTAAGAGGAAACTAAGCACATTGAGAACACTGAAGACAAGCTGCCCCCCCCCAACTCAGCTCCAAATATTTATGGTTAATCACTGCTGGGGATGCTATGAATGTGTTGCTCTGATTGATTGATAAATAAAATGCTGATTGGCCAGTTGCCAGACAGGAAGTATAGGCGGGACAAGCAGAGAAGAGAATTCTGGGAACAGGAAGGCTGAGTCAGGAGTCACCAGCCAGACAAAGGAAACCACAAGCCACGTGGCAACTTATAGATTAATAGAAATGGGTTAATTTAAGATGTAAGAGCTAGTCAATAGTTAGCCTGAGCTAATGGCCGAACAATTTCAATTAATATGAGCTTCTGAGTGATTATTTTATAAGTGGGCTGAGGAACTGCGGGGCCCGAGCGGGACTGGAGAAAACTCCAGCTACAAATCACTGCAAAGAGAGCCCTCAATCTTATGTAGAGTTAAGAGACACTCTCTTGAGTTTCAGTTCCTTAAAAGCACCCACAAGATAATGTAAAGCCAAAAGAAAAGCAACTATCAACAATCAATAAGTTGGCATCAATAATACTAATCAATCTTGCTTAGAGGTAAGGCTGAATCACCCTTCTACATACTTATGACATACTACAAAATAATTGCCATATAGTCAAAATACAATTAAAGAGCCTAAGATGCATGCTTATTTTCAAGTATTATGTTACTTTTCTGCATTATGTTTGTCATATTGGCTAGCTTTAAATCCATTTCTAAGTCATTGTCTCTTTTGTATTGAATGTTTCATTTTGGGTCTATACTCAGTCTTTCATGCCACAGATATGGTTCCGTCCCTGGTGGAGAGTAATGTGCCTGTTACCATTTCATTCCTATTCTGACCTCTTGATTCTCTGCCACAGCTCTTTAGAGATGGAGTTTGAATGGCTTTTATTGGAGGTGCTTGTGAGGTGGAGGGAAATGACCTCGAGTGCTTCCAGAAGGTTCCATGAACCATGGTGCCCTGCATCAGACTGAAGTGGGTGGGTTTAGGTCACTAGCTGGGGGGAAGGGAGGCCAGTGAGATTTGAAAGAAAGGGATGTGAGAGTTATCTCAATGGGAGAGATGACAGGAAATTACGGAGTAGTTTGGGATCATGGGGTCTTATGGCCTAAGTTCTTCCTTTTATTTTGTGTTTCAACATTTGAGGAGGAATTTCAGAGATTCTGGTGATGGAGAACATTGCCAAATTGTGGAGTTTGCACTTTATAACGTTGGTGTCGAGGAACCAGCCAATGTTTATAAGCAGATCAGCAATATAATCTGAATTTTAGGAAATCAACTCTGGCATGACTCAGTGGAAATAGAAACTTCAATAAAATAACTAGGTCAGACTCGATGTCAGAAAAGACTTCTGGGTGGACAAACAGGAAAATAGTGGCTGCTCTCTGTGATGAGTGACTTATCACAATGCTATTCTCAAATGTGTTTAACTTTTAGAGACTCTCTGTTATTCACTTTGACAGCTGTATAAGAGATGCCTGCTCTTCACGGTTTCTGTGGGGTTTAGAGATAAGTCAAATATCTGACACTAAACTCAACCCCTTTTTTGCCCATGAAAGTATAGCAAAGCCTACCTGTGGACGCTCCATGCAGGTAATGGCCATGTGATATAGTTCTGAGCAATGAAATGTCTGTCGAGCCATGCTTATATTGGAAACAAACATGACTGGTGCCACTGCCATGTGTCTTGAATTTTTAAACTAGCCCAAATGGCAATAGCCACCTTGTGACCTAGACTAAGCATGAGAGAACAGCTAGGAAAATTCTCGAGATACCGTTGAGCAACAGAATCAAAGCTAGCATCCCCCTGTCTCTGTACTCTCTGTTATTGACTGTTAAAGTCTATGTAAGTCACTTTTCTGATCAGAACATGTTTCTAACTGGAACTCACTTTAACTTCTGCTATTAAACACAGCACAAGTTTTTGATACTTTTATGTGACCGCATCCCACTGCTATTTCCAACTGGCCAGTGATCAACTAAACATGACAGCCAAGTACTGTTGCTAGCCTCCAGCTGTGGAATTTGTGTAAATAAAAATCCAAGACTCTTCCTGATAAATGTTAGGCCATTTTTCTCCTCTTGAATTTCTCAGACATTTACAGTTCTGATTAGGATGTTAAGCTCAATCAATAAATATCTGCCTTTAAAAAAAAATCATGCGGCCAGGTGTGATGGCACACATCTTTAATTTCGGGCACTCAAGTGGAAGAGGTGGGGGATATTCAGTGAGTTTAAGGCCAGATTGGTCTATGTAGTGAGTTTCAGGCCAGCCAGGGCTACATAGTGAGACCCTCTCTCTCTCTCCACCACCCAAGAAAGTCTTGAACCAGCCCCTCTTGGAAAATATTAAGAACTAAAATTTCACATTGCAGATGTTTCTGTATATTCCTCTCCTTCACACCAGCCTGCCCCTTCTCTCAGGAAGACTCTGCTGTGTTTGAGATGACATCTAAGTCCACATTCCTTTTAGTGAACTGGGGATCTTTTGGGTGGTGAGACAGAGCATGTCCAGATACAGAAAACAGTCACCAAATGTGTCACACTCTGGTGAAGGGCAGGCTGGGTGCATATCTCATATGTTGAAGGCTTGGTTCCCGGCTGGTGGCACTATTGGAAGTTAATTCCATCATGAGGCACTGACCTCATCCATAATGGGTTAATCCACTGATAAACTCACAACTGAATGGCTGTCAGGTGGGAGGGCCTGCTTGGAGGAAGTAGGTCACTGGGGGGCATGCCTTTGAAAGGTATATCTTATTCTTGGACCTTTTCTCTTTCCTTCCCTCTTTTTTTTCTCTGCCCTATACCTGACCACCATGAGGTGAGCAATTTTGCTTTGCCATGGCCTCCCACCATGATTTCCCGTCTCAGCCCACCTCAGAAACAAAGCTGCCAGCTGACCACAGATTGCAATCTCAGAAACCGTGAGCTAAAACAAATCTCTCCTCTAATATTGTTTCTGTCAGGCGTAGTGATGATTAATCTTCATTGTAAACTTGATAGAATCTGGACCCACTGAAGAGTAATGCCTTTGGCGTATCGATGAATGCATCTCCAGAAAGGATTAACCGAGGGGTGAAGACATGCCCTCAGGGTGGATGGCACCTTTCCGTAGGTGGCCCAGATTTAAAGAGATGCAAGAACAAAAGCAGTACACACCTGCCTGCTTTTGCTTCTTCTTGAGCCAGTGTGCCCATCGAGGCTGCCATCCCCATCAGAGTGCAGCTTCTTCAGCCTTCCAACATGGAAGAATACCAGAGACTCTCCTGGAAACTTCTAGATCCTCATTGTTGGATTGTGACTTCTGAAGTATCCAGCTTTGTGGGAAGAACAGCTATCTCAAGCTCTCTGTATTTCTAAGGTACAGGCAACCATCATTGGACTACCCAGTCTCTCTTGTGTAAGACTATCTAACACATCTAGGTTTTTTTGTTTTTTGTTTTTTGTTTTTTGTTTTTTCCCGAGACAGGGTTTCTCTGTGTACTTTTGGTGCCTGTCCTGGAACTCACTTTATAGACCGGGCTGGCCTCTAACTCACAGAGATCCACCTGCCTCTGCCTCCCGGGTGCTGGGATTAAAGGTGTGGGCCACTGCCACCCAGCCCACATCTCCTTTTTATAGTAATATTTATTCTATCACTTTTGTTCCTCTAGAGAGCCCAGCCTGATACAGATATTTTGTCATGGTGACAAAAAAAAATTCCCTGTAACTTAATTTCCAACAAAAAGGGAGAGCCTCTTGGCATTTTTTCCCATCTGGCCCCTCCCAGTCTGGGCTCTCCATGATGCTACTTACTGGACTGGAGAAATCTTTCCCCAGCCCTCAGTCATCTCTCTGTCCTTAAGCCCTGGGCACAGCAGCCTCCCTCTCCTCTGAGCATCCTTTTCTGCTCTCACTCCTGTGTCTGCATTTCTCACTCGCTTAGTCTTTCCTCAGCGGTTTGTTTTCCAAACCATGTTCTCCATCGGTGAACACCGCTACATGACAGCCCTCGCCCTCCAGCCTTCTCTCTCGACTCTGCACTCTAGACCATCTCTATCAATCCTCTTATATTGACCTCCAGATCTGCTCTTCCACTCACTCTCAACATTTTGGCCAAGGCTTCCAGTGGATACTTCTTTATGTATTATTAGCAATCAAAACTCAAAACATCCAAGCTTAGCTAATCATCCCCCAAACTAGCTCTCTTCCTCATTCTCTGCTTCTGTTATGCTATCTTTCTCAAATTCCCCTAAATGTGCAATCACTAGACTTTCCTTATTTGGGCTCTTAATTCATTCACCGTGTCCTGTAGTTTCACTTTTACACATTTACAAGTCCATCCTAATCTCCCTCCTTAGCCCAAGAGCCCCAAGCCATCTCATTCACTCTGTCCAAGAAATAACAGATTTTCTTCAGGCAGCAGTAGTTCACACACTTAAGTAGAAGGTTGGAAGACATTGTCTCATTTAAACCTTTCAGCCCTGAGTTGATGCCACTGCTAAGCAGATATCACCAAGAAGAAAGCCACATCTCAGCAGATTTAACTATTGTTTCCAGACTCACACAGCTAGCATGAAGCATAGCCACAAGGACAGATCTTGTCCAATTGCCAAGTTTGTCGTGGTACTTAGGACAAACTACAGCCGTCTCCTTTTACACTAGGTCAAGCCCATCATCCTCAGCATCCTCTAGTCTAGACTCACAAGTCTGCCCTCTGGCTTCTCTAACTTTGCAAAGTGGTACCTTCTCAACTGGCTCACAACATCCCATGTAATTAGTGAAGCACAGGCTTTGAGGATCACATGAATGGCATAGGACAAGGTTATAAAGTATGTGTGATAATCAGGGCCCATGTGATTATTCGAATATCCTTACTTCTGTGCTTGTATTCATGATATTCCTCACATATATGTTTGAATTCCTTAAGTCTCCAGCACAACTGTTCTTAAGCACAAAACCCCACCTTTATCAAACCCTTTCCACACTTCAGCACATATTGATCATTCCCCTCTGCAGTTCCGAGTGTGTTTTTACAAACAATCAACAGCTTGTATTATATATTATTCTCTTCTTAAATGGTTTCAGGTAGATGGGTCTCAGTGATAAGCTCATTTACATTTCCCCTATCATTATCTTTCTGTTTTTACCTCACAGCTCCTGGCAAAGTGTCGAAGAGTGATCTACGTAGTCATTGATGGCAATATTTAAATATCAGGCCAAGTCAGAGAGAGAGAGAGAGAGAGAGAGAGAGAGAGAGAGAGAGAGAGAGAAGAGCAAATTGAAAAATAATTTGTTTTACTTCAGCTGACAATTGATGGCTTGTGTTCAAGTTATCTAGGAAGAGAAGTGAGTCAAGAGGGAAGCCCAGGGAAAAAGGTGGTGCCAGCCAGCTGTATATCGGAGAGTAAAAAAAGACCTCTGTATCATCGAGCTGTCGCCTTACAGTTCTTTCTCTTATGGAAGGGGCAGATCCAAGAGGAAAAGATTTGCGATAAACTCTCAGAGAACATTGAAAGAGACTGCTCACAGTAAAGATATACAAATCGAGGTGAAGGTGCCGTGGACTGGACAAAAAGAAGCAGCAAAGCCACATCCTCAAATCAGAAGACCTGGGTTTGGTTCCCGGCACCCACGTGGAGGTTCAAAACCATCTGTAACTCCAGGGGACCTGACACCCTCTTCTGACCTGTAGGTACCCAGGCATGCCTGTGATACACATATCGACAAGCAGGCAAAACACTCATACACACAAAATCAAATAAATCTAAAAAGGAAACACACATAAAAGAAAACAAGAAGAATGTTGAAATAGAGGCGGCACAGGTTACATGTTAAAAAAAAAGTGAGGTTGTGGGTGCTATCAGCAGAAGAGGAAGAGCCTTGAGTTCACAAGCCCAGTGAATTAGGTTACATAAAGAGTTGCTTAACGATAACAAAGGAAATTAGATAACCACATTATTTTGAAAGATCAGATTATTTTAAATGATGAGAAAGAAATGAAAGCTAGGTAGAAATATTTTGTTTGTTTTTCTGAGATTGAATCATAGCAGGGAGCCCATTTTTTATCCATTTTTTATGTTTTTATATTATGTACTTTTATTTTATATTCATGTGCACGTGCGCACACACACACACACACACACACAGAGAGAGAGAGAGAGAGAGAGAGAGAGAGAGAGAGAGAGAGAGATTGAAAAGATAGTGTTGCTCCCCTCCTTATTGCTGCCTTCCTTATTCTGTTGAGATGTCAGCTGCCTCTTGTGAGAGAAGATTATTAAATAAGAGCGTTGTGAGTCGTCTGTGAAGCATCCGCTGTAATCATGTCCCACAGCAAGACTACTGTAAAGATCCTAGAGGTGTGATAGTCTTCGATTTGCTCAATTTAAAGGAAAGGATTTGGGATCTGTTAAGAGCTACACCAAACAACACAAAAATGCTACTTAGCCGCTTGGAACAGCTACGAGCCTTGGCCTTCTGCATGAGACTGGGGTCAGAGCTCATTGAAAGCACTTCTGACACTAATGTGTGATTTAATGTCATCCAGAGAGCAGAGAGAGGAGGAGGGAAAGAGGCTATCTGCGGCCCCTAAATGGCAGTATCATTTCCACCGCACTCAACTGCTGAGAATGAGTCAGATGGCCCCAGCCAGAGGCAGCAGTGACTGAGAAATTCACTTGACTGTTTCCAGAAAAAGAAGAGAGTATGATGAGTCAGACAGATAAAAAAAAATTCCAGTAATGATTCATATTTTTCTACCAATTTGCCCATATTTGTGAAATGACTTCATTTCACTTATTTTATATTGTAAAGACCCCCCCCAACTATATAATCTCTCTCCCCTCTTCCTCTCTCTTTCCCTCCCTCCTTCTTTCCCTGTCCTCCCCCACTTCATAAATCCATATGAACAGATGAGGAACACAGAAGCTCGCTGATGGATGAATGCATCCCTGGAGTTATGAAGCCTTCCTTAGGGCCCCAAATCAGAGCCCATAGTCAGAGGCGGCAACCAATTCCACACCCAAAGAAACAACTTGTTTAAAACGCAAGAGGCAAGCGTGAGAAAGGACCGTGACACTCATCACTTAGACAACCATTGCATACACCAAGAGACAGAGTACAGAGCATCGGAACAGCTGAAATTCAATGACTTCAAAGCATCATAACAGCATCAGGGTGACATTTCTATTTTCAGAATATTTTCATCATTTTCTAGTTTCCAAATCATTTCATACTGAAGAAAATTACCAGGCCTTTCAAGCCAGTGGCATAATACACAAAGTTGAGGGAGACTTTACAAAGGTGGATTTAATTGTAATTCAACTGATTTTATTTATTTATTTATTTATTTATTCATTCATTCATTCATTCATTCATTCATTCATTTACTTGGAGATGGGGCCTCTCTTTGTAACTCCAACTGTCCTGAAACTCACTATGTGAACCAAGCTGGCCTCAAACTCACAGGGATTCTCCTGCTGGGATCAAAGGTGTGCATTACCATGCCCAGCTAATTTTGTTTATGGGTTTATTTTTGCAATGTTTAGGTGGTATGAGTGTGTATGGGCATGCTTGCATGTGTGTGGATGCTTGTGTGTGTGTGTGTGTGTGTGTGTGTGTGTGTGTGTGTGTGTGTGCAGGTGAAGGCCTGAGGTTGACGTTGGCTGTTGTTTTCACTCTTTACCGTATGTACTGAAGCAGGGTCTCTCAGGAACTCAGCTCACTGACTCAGTTAGTCTAGCTAGCCAGTGTGCCCCAAAGATCCCCTGTCCCTCTTGACAAGTACTGAATTACAGGTGAGGCACCAAGCCTGCCTGGTCTTTACATGTGTGCCGGGAATCCAAATCACAAACCTCATGCTTGTAGAGAAAGCACTGAACCATCTCCTCTGCCCCCAAAGGTGTGTTTTAAAGTAAAAAGAACATGACTAAGTATAGCTTATGTTGGTAGAAAGGGAATTCTCAATAGCATAAGGCTGTGAATTAGAAATACTGTATCACTTTTCCTATGGGAAAGAAACTGTCCAGAATCTCTTCCTGGTAGACAGATAGATTTACCTAAACACTGAGTGTTATCACCCCAGTAACCATATGTCTTCCCCCTCAGAATGCTCATGTCATGAATATGACACCTTAGTCCTACTTCACAGAATGTTACAGCATGACCACATAATTTAATTTAATACCTGGTTTAACTCCGAGTGCTGAAATGATTTAACCGATGTCACAGTTGAAACGCCACAAAAACATTGCAACCTGAAGGTTTGTGGCAACCAAGACTACTTAGATACAAAATGCTGACCTTGACAAGAAAGATGATGAAGGAAGAGGAAAGAAGGACTCTGTGGGGCAAAGATTCTGGAGACTCCATAAGCAGACAGTGAAAGGATCCTGGGACTCAACTGGCGAGGCCTGGGAGCAGGGGATGCACGGAGTCTTCAGAAGTTTAGGGTCAGGACCCCAGAGGACTGTCTTTTCATCCCAGGAGTTGACGTTGTAGGTTGGTTCAACTTCACAGGCTGGGGACAGGTTGCTTACTAAATCCTCCGAAGTAAAGGCACCAGCCAAGCTGTCATGGTTAGAACCTGGGCTCTTGGTCTGGGCAGGTGACTTGTTCTCCAACCCTACCAGGTATGTGAGTGGTGTCAGAGGATGTCAGGAAGGCAAGGTCCTGAGAAGTGGATTAGGTGGAACAAACAGTAACACTATGGCCTCCACACATCCCAGAATGAGGCTGTGGACATTTGGAATCTCAACACATCTTTGTCGCTTTATTCCGACAATGTGTCTGTATCCTCAACAACAGGAAGGGGAAGAGGAAGTTAAAGCCTTTTTAAAATTGGGACTGAATGTGTAGCTCAGTGGTATAGTACTGGCCTGGAATGTGCAAGGCCCTGGGCTCTATCCCCAGAACTACAAAAATAGAAAGATGATAGGTAGATAGATAGATAGATAGATAGATAGATAGATAGATAGATAGATAGATAGATGATAGAAAGATGATAGATAGATGATAGATAGATAGATAGATAGATAGATAGATAGATAGATAGATAGATGATAGATAGGTAGATAGATAGATAGATAGATAGATAGATAGATAGAGAGATAGATAGATAGGATAGACAGACAGGCAGGCAGGCAGACAGAGGAGAGGAACTATGAAATATTGGTGCTGAATCTCCATGAATGTGTGATTGACTAAAGCTCACTTTGAGCACACAGTCATCTCATGGGAAGTAGACAGGGCTGTGCATATTTAAGAATTGGATGGTGCTGAGCAAAGGGTGGATGACGACACCTTCCGGTCAACCCATCTCTGGCATAAACCAGCTATTCTTCTAAATTTCACCTCACAAGTTCACTACACATTTTCTCAAGTCTGAGAGAGATCATTAAGAAATAATTGCCCAGGAGGCAGAGGCAGGTGGATCACAGTGATTTTGAGGCCAGCCTGGGCTACAGAGTGAGTTCCAGGACAGCCAAGACTACACAGAGAAACCCTGTCTCAAAAAACAAACAAAAGAAAGAAAGGAAGGAAAGAAGGAAGGGAGGGAGGGAGGAAGGGAGGGAGGGGGGAGGGAGGGAGGAAGGAAGGAAGGGAGAGAGGAAGGAAGGAAGAGTTGCCTGTCCGGACAACGCCATGCTACTACAGAGAACTGATACTGGATCCTTCTGTGGCCAGAGTGTACACTGTGTGTTTTGTATGTGTTATTCTTCCCACAATAATTACGAGCCCAGTTTACAGATGGTACCACTGATGCAAGGAGAAGTTACAGCTATTAAGAACCAGAACTGGGATTTAAGCTCTGCAGCCTCCATTTGTAAAGTACCAAGTGCGCAGACGTCCCTAGGGGGACAGACTCAGCCAGGAACAAAGGGAAAAG
>CABHPP010149706.1:0-31219 GCA_902168425.1 Peromyscus attwateri
TGCTGAGATTAAAGACATGCACCACTATACCTGACTTGATTGTATTTCTTAAATTCTTAAAATTTAGCTTTCATTATGTGGTACACACAATTCCTCTGCTTAAATGGATGGGACTGGAGCTGAAATTTTACAATTGGATGCAGTCGATCAAGAAGAAATTGAGTGATCTGAGTGTGGCTAGCGACAAGCACATAGGTGCATGTCAAAGCTGGCTGGCTTCCCTTCTTCCTAGCCAAGTGTTTGAATTCCAGTAGCTTTACAGACTAGCAACACGACACAAAAACAAGCCATGCATTCCAGCAAATCTACTTTGGTCATTTTAGTTACCTACTACTTAAATACTTTTTCCATTAACTATTACTTACTTTATTTTAAAACTTACTTTCCTTTTGAGATGGAAAATTTTCAAATCAAAAGACAATTTTCTAAAGATTTTTTTTTTTTTTGCTTTTGTCTTTTCCAAGATAAGAGCTCACTATGTAGCCTAGTCTAGCCTCAAACTTTCTGTGGCAAAAGGTAGGCCTGAGTCTGTGATTGGCCTGTCTCAGTCTCCTGGGTGCTAGCTAGGCTTTCAAGTGTGTGCAACCATGTCTGATTCTCTTTGTCATCTCAAAGGATATTCTAGTTTTATTCGTGTGTGTGTGTGTGTGTGTGTGTGTGTGTGTGTGTGTGTGTGTGTTCTCTATGAAAAAGTGTATACATATATATCTATGTGTTTAAATATTTGTATGAGTCAAGTGAAATGTTGTATGTAAAATGGACTGGGCCTGGGCTGCTCTTGACTGTGTTCTGCCCATTATGGTTGCCTGGACAGAGCTAGGATAGAAGCTCATGACCGCTTGCCCCATAACCTCTCACCACTGTTCCAGAATGAAAACTTAAGGTCAAGTCCTGTTTTAATGAGCATCTCTCCACACCAGCGCTTCCTCCATTATCACGAGTCTGAGCACACATGTTACTTGTGTTTTTCCCACATCTGCAAGGTTTTCCTCCAACACATGGAAACTGCCTTTGTCATCAATGGTTCCAGTTAGGAAAACGGGACAGGCATGGAAGCAAGGGAAGTACCCCGGGCACAAAAACCTTGGGCACCTAAGGGCACCAGGTAAGTGGTGTCCCCTGGGGTGACTTTCATCTGTTTGAGAGTAAGACTTACTGAATGATGGCTGGGTGGAGCTAGGGAAGCAGAGGGAAGCCCAGCTTTGTTCTGTGTTAGTCACGGGCCTGTCGTCTTCAGCAGTAAGACCATGTGACCTGACATTGTGAGGAGGGTGGAGAAACACTTGCTGGACCTCTGGTGAATTCACCAGGCTAAAGCAACCCCAGGCTTCCCTGATGAGTCAGCTGGGACAGTCTACCCACCGGGCAGTTTTCTTGTAGTTACCTATGTCTCTGGATCTCGCTGTCTCTCCATTCCCTTTTCAGTCTTAGGAAGAGAGGGCAGGATATAGATGTTCCATGGGAGCTGAGGTTCTACAGTCTCTTAGTCTCTCCAGCTTGACCAGTTGTGGGTCTCTGTGTTAACCACCATCTGTTGCAAAGAGAAGCTTCTCCAATGAGGCTTGAAAGATGTGTGGATCTGTGGGTCTAATGCTAAGAAGTCATTAAGGATTGGTTTAACACTGTGTCCATTTAATTGAATAGTAGTCGTCAATTATTCCCTAGCGACTATGACCTGTCCAGCCACAGATTCTTGATTTTAATCATTTCAGCATGTTTGACCTTATAATTTTCGATGCTCATCAGCATTTAGCCATATTTTCAGCTTCCATCCACAGATAGGCATTTATTTCTTTCAAGATCTCTGATTGCTCATTTCCAAGCCAGGCTTCCCTTTTCTCTCAGTTTTATTTACTGGTCAGGCAGGACACTGCATGCAAACTCACAGGTACCTTGGCAACCGCATCGTAAACTCGGCCTTCCTGAAGTTTGACCGCAACATCACACTGTCTGATCATCCCTGGGAGACACGAGGATGCACTGTTCTAAACTCTCTGTATAGTTTAGTCAAAAGAACCACCGATCTTTTATATGCACAAAGTACATATGAGCATTTATTTTCTTGAGAGGCGTTCTTAGATGTCACCTCTATGAGTAGTTTGTAAGCAGTAATGGGCAATGTTAAGATGAAACAAAAATTTTCTTTTAACCATGTTTTGTAGCGTGTGTGTGTGTGTGTGTGTGTGTGTGTGTGTGTGTGTGTGTGTTGGTTGTATGTGCCCATGTGCATGTGAGAGTGTGCATGTAGGTATAAATGTACATGTGATTACATGTCTATGTTCATGCAGTTTGCATGTATCTATGTGTGCGTATGTGTAAATGAGAGTTTATGTCTGTATATATTATTGTGCGTGCATCAGGGTATGGTTGCACACATGTGTGCGTGCGTGTATGAGTCTGTGCGTGTGATTGCACATGGTTGCATGTGTCTGTGTGAGTGCAGGTGTATGCATGTGTGTGCACTTGTGCATTTTGGGGGGTGCAGTTGCTTGTCCTATGCATGTGACTGTGTGGTGTTTGTCTGTTACATGCATGTGGCTGTCTCTGTATGTGCTTGTGTGCTTGCTTCCAGAGGTGGACATTAATAATGACATACACTATTATTCCTTTCTCACCTTCTATTCTGAATAAAGTTTCTCAAAATGTTATGTTAACTACACACCTTTGGATTTTATGTTGATTTATTTGATTTTCATCATAAAGATCATAGACTCTACCAATTGAATGATAACATAATTATCCCAAAGACTGACAGTATTTAGCACACCCCAGCTATCTCTCTAAACCCAGGATTTCCCCTGAAGTTGCCTTGTACCCCAGCAGCAACGCTAGCAGTGATGTTTCAACTAAGTTCAATATGATTGGGACTATTTGGGAACAAAAATAAATAATTTATACCAAGCACTGACAGCTTCCACATATTGTTACATTGTTCCAGGGGTAAAAAGAAGAATAAAGTGGCAGACTAAAATAGCAGGGAATTTTGAACACATTTGAAGAGCTTTGAAAATGTAAAAACCTAAAGGAAATGCACTGGAGGCCGCAGTGAGCCCTCTGTGCATTGAGCCTGAGCATGTGGACGAAAAGGAGCCTTTGATTAGAGGGTGGGGTGTTCTTGTTTTAGAGATGGTGCTTACATCCTTGGTTTTTGGGAGACCCCACAAAATAGTCCTCTGTACACACCTGTTGCTTCCCACCAACTGTGAAACTGCAAAGATTATCATCTAAAGCTGTTACTAACAGCAATATATTCACAGATTCATAACATTTAGAAATAAAATACATGGTAATGTTCCTGAAAATGATAAAGGGATATTGTTGTGGCATAAGTGAGAAATATCCCCCAGATTCTCAAGCATCTGCATACCCACTCCCGACGGTTTGGGAGATGTGGCCTTGCTGGAGGCAGTATGTGACAGGGTCTGGCTTTGGGAGTTTAAGGCCTTGCTCCTCTTCCAGTTCACAATCTCTGCATTGTGCTTGTAGTTCAAGATGTGAGCCTTCAGCTTCACGGTCCTGCCACCATGCCTACACCACACCTACACCACTCCCACACCATGCTGCCACTTGCTGCTATGTTTTCCTGCCATAAATGACTCATATCCCTTTGTAAGCTCAAATCAACCCTTTCTCCTATAAGTTGCCTCGGTCATGGTGTGTTATCCCGTCAATAGTAGAGCATGTACAATTATATTTTTAAAATTTTTACATTATTCATGATCCTGTAAATTGCTCATGAAAAGAGATTATAACAAATTAACAAACACATCATGTAATCTTCTGAGAACCAACTAGAAATATACTATAAACATTTAAAATGCCAACAAAGGAGATGAAATGGAATAGTAAGCACTTCATATACCTAAAATAGAAAAAAAAATGAAGACAGACAGATGGAATAAAAACTAATATGATGACAGATCAATTCTAGCTAGATGAGCAATTGTATTAAATATAATTTTTTAAAAAAAGCTTTTTAATGATTGTCAGACTATATCCAAAAGAAAAGAATATAAATTTATGTTCTCTATACTATACTATATACTATACTGACTTAAAAACATAAGGCTGCAATTAGGCATGGTGGTACACACCTGTAATGCTGGTGCTCGGGAGGCAGGTTTAAGAGGATCATGAGTTTGAGATCAGCATGGGCTATAGAATGTTTTCCAGGGCACCTTGAGACACAAAAAGACCCTGCAAAAACAGGTCAATTGAAAGTTAAATGATTAAAAAAAATACCCATGAACAAATCTGTGTGTCTAAGAGAAATACAAATAAAACCCTGACTGAGACGTAAATACCTTCCCTGCAGAATGGCTAAAATGCAGAGAATGGATAGACTCACTTCACATCAATGATGTGAGCAAACACACTTCTCCTACGCTCCTTCTGAGAAAAGAAGATGGCACTTCCCCAGAATAAACACTGGGGGAATGGCTCCACCACCAAAAGCAATGTGTAGACCAATGCAGCCCCATCCAAATCCAACAGCAATAGGGAAGAACAACCCTGAAATTCAAATGGAAGCACAAAACCCTTCGAAAGCCAAAGAAACCTTGAGCATAAAGAGCAACGCTGTAGATGTCACAATACCTGACTGCAAATTACATTACAGAGACTGAACCACAAGCATAACTGTGCAGGCAAGGAGTAGACAGGGGATCCAGAAACAAAACCGTGCAGCCTCAGCTGCCTGGTTTTCACAAAGATGTCAAAAACACACGTTGGAGAAAAGACAGCCTCTTTGGCAAAATGGTGCTCAGAAAAATTGGATATTCCCTTACAGAAAAATGAAATTAGATCTGTCTAAATCTGTATAAAACTCAATTTAAAATGAATTGAATGCCTGAGGTCAGACCTAAAACTCTGAAACTGCTCAAGGAAAAGACAGGATAGCAGCTCAAGGTAGGGAAACCAGCAAGGGGGTTCTAGAAAGGACTGTAGTGTGAAAGGTGAAGTCAGGCATCTGCACAAGCGAAACAATAATGGAACAAGGAGACAGCTGACCCCGGAGAGGAAACTGTGCTGACCACATATCAGACAGCAGGCTAACAGCCAGAATTATTAATAACTAAAGATTTAACGACAAAAAAGTCCAAATGAAAATAGAATAAAAATTTACATTGGGGTTCCATATCAATCGGAACAGTTTTCATCATGCGAACGACAGATGTTGGTGAGGAACAGGTGGGGTGAAGGTGGCAGAAAGGACTCTACACTGCTGGGGGACTGCCAACTGAGCAACTATTAAAGTCGGTGTGACCCTGCCTCAGAAGAATAGAGCCATGATAAAATCCAACTACCCCACTTGGAGTATACGCCCAAAGCAATCTAAGTCAGCCTACTACAGAGATGTCTGCTGTCCCTGTTCACTGCAGCACATTCACAACAGCCAATATCCACAAAAACCAGCCTGGATGCCTAGCCGTGGGTCCATGGAGTAAGAAAATGTCACATGCTCATGCACACACACGCACACGCGCACACACTCATGGTCACACACATAACCACACATATTCACACATCAGGCACACACACTCACTTTTTCACACACACAGTGTCTCTAAAGAAGAATGAAATGGTATCTTGCAGGAAAGTGAATGGAACTAGTGGAATAAGCCAGACATAGACAAATACTGTGTGTTTTCCTCACATGTGAAGATCATAAAATAGAACTAGAATGCATATATGGTAGCAACGGGTCTAAAGGAAAGGAGAGAGAGTAATGAGAGGAAAGAAATTCACAAGCCGAGTGTGTGTTTTCCTCCTACAGTACAAGAGTCTGGCTTTTCCATGACTTCACTCCCGACTCTTTCACAGACTACCTTGCATGTGTCATTTGCTAAATTAACTTGGAGCTGAATTAAATTCGATCATTGTCCCTTTGGAGTATTTTCTTTCAGAAGCACCCTTGACTTGATGATCCCTGACTCCTACAGGAAAATATGTGCATGTTTAAGAGTCACATTTTTCAGAAACAATGGGAACGGCCTTGTGCTGGTTCTTCTGGGGCTTGTCCTTGCTGGCCTTCTCAAACATACATCAATTACAGAAGGAACAGTTCTGAAGAAAGTCGCGGGAGTGTGTGTGGGGGGGGGGGGGGGGGAATGACTCCAGACAGCATGTGACTGAAGGCAGGGGGAAATGATCACAATGCACAATGTTAATCACAAGGTTAGAGGGGTTTTCTCGGTTTGGGACACTGCGATCACATTTGTAAACTATTACTTCCGTCTCTCCTCATGTGGACCATCACATAGGTGGAAGGGCAGATTGGCGTGGTCACATGCAATAAAAAAACATTAGAAAGGTCATAATTTTTAAGTCCAACATTTTCATGCAATAAGTTTGAATCACAAAAAAATTTTAAAATAAAAATGCAACTATATTTGTAATCAATTTAAAAAAAAAAAAGACCTGCGTGTGGCTGAAGAGATGACTCAGTGGATAAGAGGTTTTGTTGCCCAAGCAGGAAGAGCAGTGTTCGGGTCCCCCACACCCATATAAAAGGCTCACCAAGGAACACATCTGTAACTCCAGCACTGTGGGAGTGCAGGGGCTGGACTTCACTGGAGTTTGCTGGCCACCAGCCTAGCTCTAGTTCAGTGAGAGATCCTGCCTCAAAGAAATGGGTAGAGAATGGGTCGCAGAACATCTGACACTTGCCTCTGGCCTCCACATGTGCACACAGATATACATATACGCATGCATGTGTTCACACAGAGCCTCATAAAAAAAGATCCCAAATGTATCAATGTTCCCTTCAGTTATGATAAAGATTGCTTGAATCACAGTGGGCCCCAGAGCATCTGTGGTACCAAGTCTTGACGAAGCTTCAGAGTGAACTCTTAAAGCTTTCCTTTCCTTTGGTAAGTACTTGACTTTTTTAAAATGATGGGTACATCTGTCTAAGAAAACAGCTGGAAAGTTAAGAATGCACAGGAAAGAAAGTGCTGACCATTATTTCAGTTGCAAGCTAGGTTTACATTTAGTGTTCTGGAAAATAAATGAAGAAAATAGGGAGTTAATTTTTATTGAGATAGGCATTTAATTGCATTTTAAATTTTCAGGACCTTAGTCGTGCAGGCAAACAGTGCTCCTTTAATTTGGACTTCTGTGTGAGACCTGTGTGGAACCTCCGGAAAGAGGCAAAGCATGATTTAGACAGTATTTGGCCTGCAATTTAGGTAAAGACTTGATATCCTGTCCTAAACAAGTGGGGTGTTAGCACAATAATTAACAGCTAGAGAATCCTATTTTCACTTAGTTTCTTCCACATCCCACTTACATTTGGCACTAAAGTTTGAAGGAAAGAAGAGAAAAACCAATTCACAATCTTGCTTAGTTTTTTTTTTTCAATTCCAAGAATAATAATATTTGCTCAAGTGAATGGGCTTTAATTTTCATTTGAAAACCCAATAGCAGCCAAGAGAATTAATGATCTTTATACGAACAAATGTCAAATAATATTTTAAATATTTTAATAGCATTGTGCCGTCTTCAAAATTATTGATGATAAGGACTGAGGGATAGCTAGGTGATAACAACATTTGCTGTGCACACATGAGGACATCAGTGTCAATCACAAGCACCAAGTAAAGATCCAGGAATGGTTACATCTGCCTGCAACCCCAGCATTGGCTTGTGGAGCCAGAGGCAGGGAGCTCACTGGTCCGCCAGCCTAGCTAAAACAGCAAGATTACAGTTCAGGGAGAGACCCTGCGTCGAGGCAATAATGTGGAGAGTGATAGAAGAAGACATCTAACATATCCCTCTGGCCTTTTCAGCTATATACATAGGCACTCACACCCACACACTTGCATTCAGAGGCACGTATGCCACACACACATTATCGACAGTAGTATATCATCAATTTATTTTCCCCCAAATATTTAGTCATTAGCCTTTCTTCTATTGTCCTTTGTGTTTAGTTTGTAAATCTTATGTTAGTGTGTCTCTTCTTGGCACATCTTTCTTTCTCTAAATATATGCTCTTTTCTAAATGGGGAAAATATTTTTTAATTTTAATTTTTCTCTCATATAATATATCCCAACCACAATTTCCCCTACCTTCTCTCCTCCCAGTCCCTCCCCTCTCCCCCAGATCCATTCTTCCTCCTTTCTCTTCAGAAAAGGGCAGGCCTCCCAGGGATATCAACCAAACATGGCATACCAAGTTATAATAAAGCTGGCATGTCCCATTATATTAAGACTGGACAAGGCAACTGCGTGGGAGGAAAAGGGTCCCCAAAGAAGGCAAAAGAGTCAGAGACAGACCCTGATCCCACTGTTAGTAGTTCTATAACAACCTCAAGCTACACAACCATAACATATATGCAGAGGATGCAGGTCAGACCCATGCAGGCTCCCTGATTATTGGTTCAGTCTCTGTGAGCCCCTATGGGCCCTGGTTAGTTGATTCTGCAGGCCTTTTTTTTTGTGGTGTCTTAACCCCTCTGGCTCCAACAATCCTTCCTCCCTCTCTTCTGCAGGACTCCCTGAGCTCCATCTAACGATCTGCTGCAGGTCTCTGCATCTGTTCCCATCAGTTGCTGGATGAAGCCTCTCTGATGACGATTATGCTAGACACCAGTCTGGTTACAGAAGATGGCCGGTTCAAGTTCTGTATGCCCCCTTACTAGGAGTCTTCCCTAGGGTCACCCTCGTGGATTCCTGGGAGTTTCCATTGCATTAGGTTTCTACCTTGCCCCCAATATGCCCCCCAATTCCAGTCATCTCTCCTAGTACTCTCTCCCTCTTCCCCCCTCAATCCCTCCTGTTCCCATCCATGCCTGCCCCTAGTCTACCCATGAAATCTATTCTATTTCCCCTTCCCAGGGAGATGCATGTGTCTCATCTGCCCCCCCCCCCGCCTGCCCCACCCCAGCCCTCCTTGTTACTTAGCTTCTCTGGGGCTGTGGGTTGCAGCATGGTTATCCTCTATTTTACAGCTACTATCTTCTTATGAGTGAGCACATACCATGTTTGTTTTTCTGGATCTGAGTAGGGAGGATGATATTTTTTTTGGGGGGGAGGGGTATGTGTTCAATTTTTTTAAACTTTCTTTTTACTTATTCTTTGTGTCTTTCACATCACACATCTCCATCCCACTCATTTCCCTGTCCTTTCGTATCCTTCCTCTGCCCTTGCAACCTCCCCCCAAATTAAAATAAAATAAGATATAAGAGGGTAACAAAAGAAAAGAAAAAACTCCTCATGGAAGCTGTCACATGAAGTGAGTCACATAGCAAACCCCTTTTATCCCCATATCTGTATGTGCAAGTGTGCACAAAGTCGTTGGTCTGCAAAAAGTCGTTGGTCTGGTTTGAGGACTCCGGTTTCTGCTGCACTATTGATGCTGGGTCCTCATTGGAACTCCTCTTGGATATCCTGTTGTTGTCCTGTGTCGTGGAGATCCTGCAGTTTTGGGTCTGTAGGACTGGCCACTTTACATGCTCCAGCAGGTCACAGATGGGGTGGATGTTGGGGTGGGCCAACTCATAACCCTGGTTCTGGGCCTGGGTAGTTGCAGGGTTGGTCAGCTCCGCAGCTCTCCCCTGTCTTCACCACCTGGGTGAACTCTCCAGCATTGCCCTGCCTAGTTCACCCCTGGCAGCAATGAACAAGGGGCAGGGCCAGTTCTCCTGCTTTCGAATCCTCAGGGGCGGCTCTCCCATACTTACACCTTCAGGGCTAGCTTTATTGTGATGCCCAGGTGAGGCATAGGTGCCACTCTCTCACCTGCCACAGGCAGCCAGGGGTTGGTGGTGGTGGATCATCTCTCCCCTGCCCACACTACCATATGGCAGATGAGGGGCAGGGCCAGATCTCCCATGCTCACATTCTCAGGGCCAGCTCTCCTGTGCCTCCCAGGTGAGGTTCAGGGTCCTTTCCTGAGTGCTGCAGCTGGTAAGGAGGAGGGTCAGCTCTCTCACCCACCACAGGTGGCAGGGGAAGGGGGGAGGGCATGTTTACCTTGCCCTCACCACCACATGGTGGGCGGAGGGTGGCTGCTGTGGGATGTCCTGTATGCTGCGAATATGTTGCTATGACTGATTGATAAATAAAAATGCTGATTGGCCAGTAGCCAGGCAGGAAGGATAATGTAGGCGGGACAAGGAGAGAGGAGAATGCTAGGTGGAAGAAGGCTGAGTCAGGAGATGCTGCCAACCGGACGCAATGAGTAGCAACATGTAAGTTACCGGTAAGCCACGAGCCACGTGGCAAGGTATAGATTAATAGAAATGGGCTGAGCTTAAGTGTAAGAGCTAGACAGTGGTAGGCCTGAGCTAATGACCGAGCAGTTTAATTAATATGAGCTTCTGAATGATTCTTTTATAAGCGGTTGTGAGGTCTGTGGGGCTGGGCAGGACTGGAGAAAACTCCAGCTGCAGGTGGCTAGCTACCCCACTCTCACATCCTCAGGGCCAGCTCACCTGAACCTCTACCATCAGGACCAGCTCTACTGTGCTGCCCAGGTGAGGTGCAGGGCCAGCTTTCCTGAGTACTGCAGCTAGTAAGAGGGAGGGTCAGCTCCCTGTCTGTCACAGGCAATGAGGAGCAAGGGGTAAGAGCGCGAGGGGGGCGGGGGGCATCTCCCCCCTGCCCACACTGCCGCATAACAGGAGTAATGGGGACAGCTCTCCCACACTCACAGCTTTGGGGCTGGCTTACCCACACCTCCGCCAACAGTGTTGACTCTATTGTGCGGCCCAGGCTAGGAGCAGGGCATTGCTCTCCCAAGTGCTGCAGCTGGTGGGGAACAGAGGCAGCTCTCCCACCTGCCTCAGGCATTGAGGGGAGGGGGGCAAGACATCTCTCCCCCGGCCATGCCTCCATATGGCAGATGAGGGGTGCGGCTCTCCCATGCTCACAACTTTGGGACTGGCTCACCTGTGACCCCCGTGGACAGTGTCAGCTCTGCTGTGCCGCCCAGAACGAGGTACAAGGCCCGCTTTCCTGAGTGTTGGAGCTGGGAAAGGGGAGGGTCAGATCCCTTGCCAGCTGGAGGTGGTAGAGGCAAGGAGGACATCTCTCTCTCCTCCCTACTACGACTCCGCAGACAAGGAAGGCCGTACCAGCTCTGCCCCTCCCATGCCCTCAGGGTTGGCTCACCCATGGCCCTGTCTACAGGGTCAACTCTACTGTGCTGCCCAGGCAAGGAGCAAGGTTAAGGTCCATTCTCCTAAGTGCTGCAGCTGGTGGGGGGTTGGGTCAGGTCCCTCACCTGCTACAGGTGTGAAGGGGAGAGGGAAGAAGGGCATCTTTCCCTCACCCATGCCACCATATGGAAGATGAATGGGGCCCCTCGGGGCCAACTCTCCCGTGCCCCTGCAAACAGGACCACCGCTGTTGGGCTGCCCAGGGGAGGTGAAGGCCCCCTCTCCTGAGTGCTTCAGCCATTGAGGAGCAGGACCAGTTCTCCCTAGTGTTACAGCCAGTGGAGGGCAGGGCCAGCTCGGTACGGGCGTATCCTCTCTGCCTTGGGTGGTATCAGGAGCCTCTGACATCAGCACGGACCATGGCTGCATCAGGGTCGAGAACCTAGCCATGGACCCCGGGCCCAGACATTTCCATGGCCCTGGGTGGTAATCAAGGCACCCACCTCAAGCTCCTCCTCACCACTCTTTCTCTCTCTCCAGTAACACACCGCACATTTGCTCACCATAATAGCGCCCCATCTGCCGGGCACCTTGTGGCACCAGGTGGGCCTATTTTTTTGTCCTCGAAGCTGGAGCGGGGTGGGGTGGGGGGGGGATGGGACCTGAGTGTGGATCTTGGCCCTGCTCAGTCTATCATGGCGCTGGGCAGGAACGTGCTTTCTCCTCTGAGCCCAGGGTGGTCAGGGAAAGATATTCTTTTTTTTTTTTTTTTTGGTTTTTCAAGACAGGGTTTCTCTGTGTAGCTTTGCACCTTTCCTGGAGCTCACTTGGTAGCCCAGGCTGGCCTCAAACTCACAGAGATCCGCCTGCCTCTGCCTCCCGAGTGCTGGAAACTTTTTTTTTTCCGATTGATCGATCGATTGGGTGATCCGATCGATCAGTCATTGATTCATTCATGAATTACGTCATCGGACACTCACGGGAACCGAACTCGCCACCTCGGACACCACAGGCCGGACGCCTAACCTCTGAGCCACCTCTCCAGGTCACTGAAAGGTATTCTTTAAGGAGAAATTGGCTTGAGGTTAACCTTGTTTAATTAGGGTTTTTGTTTGTTTGTTTGTTTGTTTACAGTTGTGATTTATCCTAAAGAATTAATATTATTGACTTTTGGGGAAGAGGTGCTATCCTAAAGAATTAGTATTATTGACTTTTGGGGAAGAGGTGCTTTCAAGTTAGTCTATCTAAGGATTTTATAGTTGTGCCTTTCTTGCCTCTTCCACGAGAGCAGATATCACCTTCCAGTTTCCTCGAGGACGTACATATCTTAGAAACCAACACCACATATCAAAACCCCTCAGCTGCTAGTGTGCTGCTCCCAGAGGGTTTCCAATGCAAAAGCTACAGCCCTCAGGAAAGCAGCCTGCTAATGCCAGCCTATGACATAAAGGCCTTAGCAGGCTTCTCATGCTATACAGAACAGTTGTGACTGTCAGATTCATGGCAGGTTATCCTCCATATTGCAAGGAGAAGGTCCTTGGAGAAATCTCAGAATAATAAAGTGCACACATGATTCTATTCCTGGAGGAAGAAGAACCCAGGAAGGACCTAAGACTCATGTGTGCTCATGTGTGGGATCCAAGTGCCCCCCAGGGTAGTCAGCTTACAGCAATGGCCCAAACCTCACCTGAGTAGAGCTTTTGGAAACCCCAGGAGAAAGTGCAGAAATATAAAAGCAATGGATGTTTACAGAGTGTAACTTTTCAAAAGCTTACTAGGAAAGCTTTCTTTCAAATATAAATAGTCTATAGCACAGCATGCAGAAATTAACTCAAAATAATCAGACCCCAAGTTAGAGTTGACACTCCAGAAAGAAATGGGGGAATCTTTAAAATGAGAAGTTGGCAATCACACACACACCACCACCACCACCACCACCACCACCACCACAACACACCACCACCACAACAACAACAACAGCAACAACACACCACCATACCACATCACCACCACCACCACCACCACACCATACCACATCACCACCACCACACCACTACCACACCACATCACCACCACCACCACACCACACCACTACCACCACCACCACAACAACACGGAATGAAATAGACAACAAGTCAGGTTTCTTGAAAATTAAGAATCTGTGTCTATTCAAGGATATTTTAAGAGAAGCACCTAGCAGTGGGGAAAGTCATTTCCACCTGGTGAGAATTTTGTATCTAGAGTAGACTAGGAATTCCTACAACCGAAGAACAGCAGAAAGTCAACAGATCAGTTTAGAAAATGGTCTGCCAGGAGCACTTCTCTGAGATGGGTCCACCAGCTACATGAAATGTAGTTCAACATCACTAGCCAATGGAAAGTGCAAACTCTCTACACATTACATGTTAGTATGAACACGTCCTTATGTAACACAGTGCTGTGTACAGCGAATACACATGATACATATTCAAACCAAACCAAAGAGAAGTCAAAAGAAAATGCCTGGCCACTCTCTTATTTCATATGCCTTTAGGCCAATCAGGAAAATGTTTAAGAATTAACTTCAGGCAATGACAGGTGTGGGTGAGGATTCTGAGAACACTGGGGTCACTGTGACTTGCTGCTGGGAATGCAGTTCGGAATAGCTGCTGCAGAAAACAGTTGACAGCTTCTCAAAGGCTAACTTTGCTGTACGGTTCAGCAGAAGGCAAACCCCGAAGACTAGCACGTAAACCCTCGGACACTTCATACCCGTGTTCAAACAGCATCATCCACAAGAGCCACGAAGAAAAAGCAGCAGAGTGTTCTGCGGGAGAAAAACAGAAAACCAATGGTGGCTGAACCCCTATTCAGCCATAAAATGAATGCAGTTTGCCACATGCCACAGAGTACATAAGCTGTTGAAAACATTGCACTAAGGGAAACAAACCAGGTATTTATTTCAAAACATAAACACCATAAGAAAGGCGGGGCGATGGTGGTGCATGCCTGTGATCCCAGCACTCGGGAGGCAGAGGCAGCCTGGTCTACACAGTGAGTTCCAGGACAGCTAGGACTGTTACACAGAGAAACCCTGTCTCAACCACCCCACCCCACCCCCCACGCGCGTGCGCAAAAAAAAAAAAACCACAAGAAGTAATGAACAGAGACAGGAGCAATAGCTTCGCATTTAAGAGCACTGTTTGCTCTTCCAGAAGACCAGGATTCAATTCCCAGCACTCACGTGGCGGCTCACAACTGTCTGTAGCTCCAGTCCCAGGGATTCCAATGCCCTCTGCTGGCATTTGAGTGCACTGCATGCATGTGGTACACAAACATGCAGGCAAAACATCTGTATACACAAAACAATAAAGTAATATATATTTTCTTTATAATTTTTAAAGATTTATTTTACGTATATGGTGCTCTATCTGCAAGTACACCTGCATGCCAGAAGAGGGCATCAAATCAAATCCTATTATAGCTAGCTGTGAGCCACCATGCTATTGCTGGGAATTGAACTCAGGAACTCTGGAAGAACAGCCAGTGCTCTTAACCACTGACCCATCTCTCCAGCCCCAAGTAATATATTTTTTAAAGAAACATTTAGAATAGGTAAAGTTGCAGAGGCAAGCTGAGTGGTTACCAGGAGTGAGATATGGTAAGAAGTTATTGTAGGGTACAGGGTTTCTGTCTGGGAAAGTGAAAGGTTCTAAAAATGAGTAGTGGTAATGACTATACAATATTTCAAGTGTGTGTATTGCTCTTGAATTGTAGATTTTAAATGGTTAAAATGATAAATCTATTATATATGTTTTACCATTTAGAAAAGTGTCAGAGAAGAAAAATATCTCCCTAGTTGCGTTTGTTTGTGGTTATTGAATAAAAACTATTAGATGCATCAGAAAACCTGAAGTTGTACAGTGGATATCATGTCCTCTCACAACAGTGTGTGCATATACTCAAGCACCCCCTCTCTGACGCTCAATATGTTTTTGTCAGTAAATAACCAACTCACATCCCCTCAGAACAACAGCTTCATATACTTCTTCTTCATCTTTTTCTACTCTTGAGAAACTCGTGAGTTAAATGACATTGTGTAGACTAGGACTGCACCAACCAGTGTGCAGCCAAGTTAAGAGAACTGAGTAGCTGTTGGCTGGCTTGATGGGTAACACCTCCTAAAAACACTACCTTAGTGTTTTGTGACCAATTGCTTTTTAGCATTCATTCTCCTATCACAAAATTACTCGGTTAATCCATATCAGCCAAAGTTTTCTCCATTCTCACTGTCTTCTTCGTACTCACTTGGCCTCTCAGGTTTGTGCTGGAGATTCTGTAGACATCTTCAGTGTTTGTATCTTCATTGTTCCCCCACAGAGGCCGGGGTCATGATGGTTCCCACCTAGGAGCCCTATAAAGCTTCTTTTAGGAAAGAATCTAGCAAGCCCATGCATCTGGTGTCCCCCACCATCCTCCCCTGAAGCTCAAGTGGGTAGGGGACTCACAGAGTGAGGCATTTGGGTTTTCTCTACAGCCTTGCTGGGAGCCTGATCCTGGCAGAGGCAGAAAGAAAGACTGGGTCTGTAGTCCTAGCATAGTTCTTCATGATGGGGAGTGAGATGCTCTTCTCTGGATACCTGGAGCAAAGCAAAGACGTTTCCTCTCACTGTCCACACAATCTTCCCACCCCTTGCCTGCTGTGGAATGTTCTGTATGGCAAATGTGTTGCTCTGATTGGTCAATAAATAAAACACTGATTGGCCAGTGGTCAGGCAGGAAGTATAGGCGGGACTAACAGAGAGGAGAAAAGAACAGGAAGGTGGAGGGAGACACTGCCAGCCACCGCCAGGACAAGCAGCATGTAAAGATGCCGGTAAGCCACGAGCCACGTGGCAAGGTATAGATTTATAGAAATGGATTAATTTAAGATATAAGGACAGTTAGCAAGAAGCCTGCCACGGCCATACAGTTTGTAAGCAATATGTCTCTGTGTTTACTTGTTTGGGTCTGAGCGGCTGTGGGACTGGCAGGTGAAAGAGATTTGCCTGAATGTGGACCAGGCAGGAAAACTCTAGCTACACTTGCCACTTTACAAGATGGAAGTTCCTCACAAAGTTAGTTCTTCCATCTTATATAAAAGCTGTGTCTGCATCAAAGCCTGGACATAAATGTGTACAGTAGCGTTCTTCTAAAATGTTCTACATTGATACATGCATTTAAAAAGTGTGTGGTTCCTCCATGTAGCAAAATATTGTTTAACTATGAGAGGAAATGATCTGTCAAGGGGCTCCATGAGGGTTTCTACCAGGTGGAGTGAGTGCAACATTTGGATCACTGAAAATATTCAGAATACTTTAATTGTAGAAGCCATATATTCTTCATACACCAAACCATTTGACAGCACAGAAACCCAATCTTAATACATGAGAAATGTAAAAATAACCACAAAATGTATTTAAGTGGTCTGGTGATTCTGGGTAGATTGCAGAATGAGAATCTATCTGTCCAAATGTATGCAAAGCCTTTATTGAAGAGGGTAGGGGGTGAGAGGTATTACAGAGGTATATGTCTATACACAGCTCAGTGTAAACACATGTCTATTTCCTTGCTCTGTAAACTAAGGAGATTGAATACCAGTGACACCCAGTTAAATATGAGCATATGCAACCACAACTCTAGGTTTTTAATACCCCAGTCAAAGAAACTTATTGGGGAAATAATTGCTTCTAGAAATAGAAGAGGGACTACGCATGAAGTATTTTGTGTCAAAAAAGTAGAAAAATATAAGGAACAGAGAACAAAGAAGTGGAGGAAGGGAGCAGAAAGAAAAAGAAGAAGAAAAATGAAGAGCACACGGTGGCAATCTCCCAGTGTCCAAGGCTGGACCAACAAAAACAACCCAATAAACAGGGTAGATGGTACTTGATTGGAGCCCAAGGTGTAAGATAAACATCCTGAGTCAACACTAATGGAAAAACATTTGTAAATGACAAACATTTAGAGAAGATACTTTATCCCATACAAAAGAATTCCAAATGATTTGTGTAGACACTTGGTCCTCAAAGAGTGAAGCATTAAGTTCCCACTCCTTAGAGGTCAGCTGTGCACAGTGACCTCCTGTCAGAGAATATGCATAAATAATATACATGCTAATAAGCTCCCAAGTGAGGAAGCCTGATAAACCTCCGCTGGCTGAGGAGTGAAGGAAAGCCATGCTGATGAGAATGTGCCCTTGATGTGAGGTGCTGAATGACACTGATCTTTGTAACTTCTCACCCCAAACGCAAACCTGAATTTAAACAGGAGAAAATGGCCAACTCGGCTGAACAGAAGGTCATCTGGCAAAATTCCTAACCAGTTTTCCTGAACAGCCTCAAAGTCATCAACAAAGACCCATCAGTCAATAAGAGCTTCAAGAAACAGAGAAATGAAATACAGTGTGTATCCCAGTGGAATCTGAGAACACAGACAGCATGTTTGAAACCGCCTGAGAAAGACTTCAGAGTGTGTTAGCCAGTAGCAAACACTGATGCTGGTCCAAACCCACCAAGAGTGGAAATATGGCATGGGGAATCCATCTTTCTAACATTTCTCTGTAAACAGAAAACTGCTCTTCAGAAAGTTTGGTAAGTGCATTTATAAATAACATATTCTAATGTGCTTAGCTCAAGCTGACACTCCTGGCCTCGGATGACATTATTAAAATAGTATAAGCTGTTGAATCAAGTACAGCTTGACAACTGTCTGCTATGAAATTATAAGATGGATAAATATTTAAATGTTTAAATGTTTCATTCTATAATATTTCCAAAATGAGTTAAAATAGAAGCCCCAAAACAACATCAAGAATTGGTGCCATCACGTGCAAAACAATCAAGACAACCTGATGTTTTCAAGTTTGTCCCAGGTAAGGAAGCAGACACAGGGATCATCTGCTAAGCGGTGTGCTTGAGTGACAGCACTCGATATCAAAACCTCAAATGTTTGACTTTCATTTGTGTGCTCTTTTGTGTCTCCCTCCATCTTTCTTTTTTTTTTTTTTTTTTTTTTGCTTTTTTCGAGACAGGGTTTCTCCGTGTAGCTTTGCGCCTTTCCTGGAACTCACTTGGTAGCCCAGGCTGGTCTCGAACTCACAGAGATCCGCCTGGCTCTGCCTCCCGAGTGCTGGGATTAAAGGCGTGCACCACCACTGCCCGGCGCATCTTTCATTTTTTAAAATAAAATGGTGGGTAGACATAAAAGCAGAAATGCAGATAAATTCTACAGAATGGGAGGTCAATGACCATCCACTAATTAGATGGAAAAAGCCTAGGGAGGTAGTATTAATAGACAGTGATTGTCATATATATTGCATTTACATACCAAAATCCATTAGCCAAGCTACCTATCAGCTGTCACAACTACTCCATTTAAAATGCCAGTTCTGTAATATTACCAATCATTTTCATCTGTATAGATAAATACAAATCAACGGCTTTTTATATATTCTTTTAAATCTTTAAATTCATGATCTCATGAATTCTAGTTTTGAGGGTTTTTTTTAATTCAATCATCTAATGTATCACACAGCCCATAATTGCATTATGCATTGTTTCTTCTTTTTCTGAAGCAACTGTTGAAATGTTCTTTCTCCAGCAGCTTCATGAAGTGAGGACATAAGAGACAGTCATTTTCTCCACTGAAATCTAGAGCAAATACATTCTCATGACTTCACATGAACTTCAAAATTACCTAGATCTTTAAATGCCATCGACTTCTCAACAATGACAAAAATAAATAAATAAACAGAGTAGCTCATTTGTCATAACAATGACAGTCTATCTTAGTCTTTTATGATCCACAAGCCAAGTTTCCACCAAGTTTTCACTTTACAGCAACTGTGCTGCACCATTAACTCCCTCACAAGAGAAACCAAGTCTTGGAAGAAAAGGAAATCTGTCTTCCAAAATGGCACAACCAACATTCTCAACTATGGAATGCATGCCATTGTCTACCCCAAACTGGTGGTTTTTACTTTTTTTTTTTTTTTTTTTTTGGTGCATTGAGCCAGTGGGAGATTTGATTTCCAATTTTCTAACAACCTCCTTAAGATATGTGTAAAGTGGGGCTGGAGAGATGGCTCAGAGGTTAAGAGTACTGACTGATCTTCCAGAGGTCCTGAGTTCAATTCCCAGCAACCCACATGGTGGCTCACAACCATCTATAATGAGATCTGGTGCCCTCTTCTGGCCTGCACGCATATATGCAGGCAGAACACTGTAATTAATAAATAATAAATAAAATCTTTTTTAAAAAAGATATGTGTAAAGTTAGAAATCGGGAAGATATGTGTAAAGTTATAGAAAAAAGATATGTGTAAAGTTACAAATTGGAATGGATGCTACAGGGTTGCTCATGTAGCCCTAACCACAGCAGTGAGAAAAGTAAGGTGGTTGGAGGGACTTTTCTTTCTTTTTAGAAATTATATTTGATTAGTCTGTGGTATGTGTGTGCGTGTGCGTGTGCGTGTGCATATGTGTGTGTGTGTGTGTGTACATGTGCACACCTACGTAGAGGTTAGAAGACAATTTGAGGAAGTAAATTTCCTTTTTCCATGTGGACCCTAGCAGTCAAACTCATCAGGCCTAATGGCAAACACCTTTAACCACTGAACCATCTCACAGGTCCTAGGAAATATTTTGCTTTAGGATTGGCTTTGACCTTGGGCTGCTAGGTAAGATGGAATCTTAATCTTAACCAAGAAGAGGATTATGTGGGATTTTAAGCCAGTGGTTCTAGGTATATTGAATATTAAACAACAATGTCTTCATCTAGAAGATACTTGAAAAACAAGTATTCTGAGCTCTTAATAAAGACTATAAGAGCCCACTTCCCAGGCATACCTGATGCACCACAGAAGCTTCACACATGCGGTGCAGTGACATTTGTGCAGGAAAAGACAACTTTTGAGAGGTATGAATAAATGCACTGCTAATGCCATGACATGATAGTTGACCATGGGAAGAATACCTCTTGAAAGCTGAAGTGGGGAGCAGTTCAGTGTTCTTGCATGCCTGCCTCACTGTGCCTGCTCATATCCTATCCACTCTCATCTTGAGTTCACAAAGAAATAAGACGAACACAGCAGAAATCCATCAAGACAACGCAACACTTCTCCACTAAGACATGATAGATGCAACACCATCAACTTAGTTGATGTAAAGCTAAATGATGTATTCTGTGACTTTTTTCTTATTTCTTATCTTCTAAGTCAGCTTGTATCAAAAATTCTTAGGAGCTAAATCATGTTTGGTCTTGTATACTTGTAAGGGAATTTGAATTTTATCTTGTTGGGTTTAGGAAATCACTGTTAGGTTTCAACAGAAGACCAATGTTAGGATTATTTATTTGTTGATTCATTTTTTTTTTACAAAACAATCATTACCAGACAAAAATAAATTCATACTAGTCTGATGCAACGTCTTCTTTCTCAGACTTTATTGCTGTATTCCAGAAGCTTCTGAGGTTGGGAGCCTCAATGAATTTACAAAAGACTTACTTCCCATATTCCCCATGTCTCCAATTTTTAATAGTACAATCTTCCATGGGGAAAGCAATTACTTCCGTGTCAATACACCTGAAATGTAAGCCTTTGCTGGATTGCTCCAAGTGAGCTTATCCGTGCTACAATATGTCAGTCACTTTTCCCATTGCTGTGACTAAATACCTGACAGGAAGCAGTTGGAGGGAGGAAGGGTTCATCTGAGCTCCAAGTTTCAGAAAGAATAAAGTCTCTCACAGCAAGAAAGGCATGACAGCAGCTTATGGCAACTGGCAGTGTCGCACCCACAATCAGGAAGCAGAATAGACTGGAAGTGGAACCCGGCTACACAACCTCAATACCTGTCCCTGTGCTTCACTTCTTCCAGCTAGGCTCAACCTCCTAAGGGTTCCATAACCTCTCAAAAAGGGATCACCAGCTGGAGGTCAAGCATTCAAACATGTGAGCCTGTGAGGGACATTCCCATCCTCACCATAACACTCAGTGTCATGAAAAGACAGGTTTGAGGTGGAATAATCCTGAAGACACAAGGCTAGGATACATATGAATGTTTAATTTGATGTTTTCCTCTGTATGAATCAGGAGACTCTTCAGAACTCTGATGCTGCAACTGTGAATGGAAAATGGCCGAGGGCAGGGGTCAGTCTGACACATTGGCCCACTGTGGACCAACAAAGCCTTCCCAGTAAACCGTGATGAGAACACTGGGAGCCCAGGCATCAGGGAATGGTCGGAGAGTAGGGAATGCAGTCAACCAAGGCCAACAGCACTAGAGACTGGGGGAGATTCAGGTATGATGGCCACAGGGCGTGGAAGTAGCCTGGGAGCCAAAGGTGGAGGGTGAAGTTTGACCAGTCCAGGATGGCATTTGATAACCAGATGGCTCGTGATTATTCCCAGTGAAGGTAGCAAGTGTAGTCAAAGCCCATAGCGTGTGCACACACACACACACACACACACAAGAAATAGCAGTGAATCAAGTTTTCTTCTTATCAGCTGAAAGCAGTGTCATGTTGTACACATGCCAGAATCATAGAAGTTGAAATGATGAATGGACCAGGAGGGCATGATCATAGCTACATACACAACACTATAGGAAGATAGGGGTTGTCACTAATAATGTATTAAACAAGCCACAGGCACTGAAACCTGTATTGTGTGAGAAGGGGTCTGCTGAGTTTCTTGTACTTGAAACAAATGGGAATTGGGCTGGTTGGCTTTTGTCAACTTGTCACCAACTGGGGTCATCTGGAGAGAGAGAACTTCATTGAGAAAATGCTTCCATAAGATTGCCTGTAGGCATGTCTGTGGGGCATGGTCTTGATTAATGATTGATGTGGGAGGGACCAGCAATGTCACTCCAGGGTGGATGGCCCTGAGTTGTATATAAAAGTGAACTGAACAAGCTAAGGGAAGCAAGCCAGGAAGCAGCACTTCTCCATGGCCTCTGCTTGAGTTCTTGCCTCCAGGTTCCTGCTTGAGTTCCTGTCATGAATAACCTCAGTAGTAGATAATGACTGGAAAATGTAACCACACAAGTGACTTCCACTGGTGTAGCCATTTGTTATATCCTGTGACTTTCTATAGAACTCTTTTGGCCACCACAAGATTATTCTGTTTCTCTTTGAAACCAGACATCGTTGTCCGTTATAAAGCTATGTCATGGTCTAGGATGGAAGACCTTCTCCGAACTCTTAGTGGAATTAGACCCTGAAATGTCGAAACAAAAGACAAGGATATTTGAATAAGAGTATCAAATTGAAGGGTACAACTCAAGAAAAAAAATTAACTAGTTTGGAAAACTGCAATTGCTTTTATACTACAAATCAAACAGTTAACAGTGATGGCATGCATAGCGCAGACTGGAAAGTCTGAAGAAATGGAAGGAGAATCGTGGATGCTGTGCTGGACAGTATTCATTGAACTCTTTTATACCTAAATCATCTAACCAAGAATAATGCACATGGTGTGGGGGCCGAACAGAATAATGGCAACAGGTGTGCTAGTTCAGCTTAGACCCACATTGTTCTCTGAGCTTCCAGAAAAAGGAAATCTTTGTTTTAAATCAAGTGCATGAGAAAATTATTTCTCACTAACCAGTCCTATACACATTGTAAATAATCACCTAAATTTAAAGGTGTGGCAGAGGAACTTTTCAGGGACCATGTGGTATGAAATTGGTCTCCATTAGCATGGCAATGGTTGTTTCTGCCACCCTGTCCTTTCTAAAGCTCAAAGTTAAAGTCCTGTGGAGAACAGTATTTCTAAAACATGATCAGTGTTTTCAATAACAACAAAAAAATGACAGTTCAGTGATCATCAACATCCACTTATTATAGATAATACGTGTGTGCGCAGGTAATGATGAATGTATTTAAGACCTTTCTTTCCATGTTTCTCCCTCTTCCCTCCACCCCTGGCTTTTTTGAGATAGGGCTCTCCATGTAGCCCTATTTGGCCTGGAACTCACTGTGTAGACCAGGCTGGCCTCGAAGTCATAGAGATCCACCTGGCTCTGCCTTCGAAGTGCTGAGATTAAAGGCGTGTGCCACCATGCCTGGCTTTGTATTTAAGATCTTGAGTCCTTCAATGACTGCTTAAGAGGGAAAGTTTGGAAGCAAAGTATTATGACACTGTGTAGGGAACAGGACTGAGAAGAGCAGGGCCCGAGGGCCTCCTGTGGTGATGGAGGACCTGCTACCTGCATTGCTTAGTAGCACTGCTGTCATCCATATGTGACAGTGTGACTGAGGATATGCTTTTAATGCTAGGTAATATATTTTAATTCATACTTAAAGAGACACATAAAAATAAAGACACAGCAGTTTGTAAAACACAGATATAGGGTGTAAAATATAATTCCTGTGATATCCAAATTAATCTATTTACAGTGCAGAGTATTTATATTTTCTGTGGTTAAAAAAAAAATCACCAAAAGGCTGGCAGGCTGGCTCTGTGGGGAAAGGTACTAGCCTCCAAGTCTGACCACTTGAGCTGCTCCTTAGGATTCAGACATTAGAAGAAGAGAACCACCACCTGCAAGTTGTCCTCTGGCCCATACACATAGAAATAAACAAATTCATAAATAAATAGTAATCAAATATTTCATCTTAATTGTTTTTAAATTTACTTCGTGGGTGTGAGTGTGGAGGTCAGAGGACAACTCCCTAGGAATTGAACTCAAAGGTTGTCAGGCCTGGTGGCAGGTGCCTTTATCCACTGAGTCATCTCTCTGGCTCACACATATATTTTTAAAAAGAAAATTACTGAATAGACAAACTGCTTGAAGTGATTTTTCTTAATTCGAATTTAGAAGTTCTTCAAAGCCTAGGAATTCCATTATGGTGTAAGGTTAAAATTACACACTTATTCTGCCTCTGTTCCTCTTTCCATACCAAATTTGACCAGTGTGATGACTGTTCTTGGTTTCAGCTGGGATTAACTAAAACCCAAATGGCTGGGCACACCTGTGAGCGATTTTCTTTTTCTTCATTAAATCATTTGAAGTGGGAAGAGCCATTTCGAACCTGGATCTTTGAGGTTGGAAAATCCACCTTTAATCTGGGCCACCCCTCCTGCTTGCAGCCTACGTAACAGACATGGAAGAAGAAAGCTTGTTACCTTTTCCTGCTTGCTCTCACTTTTGATAGCAAGTCCATTCCTTCATTGACATTAGAGCCTACTTCTTCCAGATTCCAGTGTATACCAAAGACCAGCTGAGACATCCAGCCTCATGATTGTACTAGCTGGACCACAGCCTGTAAGCCATCATTCTAATAGACCCCCATATACATATACATATATGTATGTATTCGTATATATATATATACATATATATAAAAATCTATAAGTTCTGTTCCTTCAAAGCAATGGTTCTCAACCTGAGTTCATGATCCCCACAGGGGTTACATATCAGATATTTACATTATAGTTAATAACAGTAGCAAAATTACTGTTATGAAATAGCAATGGAATAATTTTATGGTTGGGGGTCACCACAACATGAGGAACTGTATTAAAGGGTCGCAGCATTAGGAAGGCTGAAAACCATGCTCTAGAGAACCCTGACTAATACAACAAGCCATCCAATCAACATCACAATCAGAACAACAAAATGTTAGTGAAGATGTGGGAAAGGGGAACTCTACATGGTTAGTAGGAATGGAATCTAGTCCAGCAACTAAAGAAGTCAGTACGGAGTTTCCTCGACAAACCAAAAACCTGAGCAACCCAGTCATGCTGTTCCTGGGTCTTTCTTTCCCTAAAGGATTCTAAGTCAACACACAGCAGAGATCCCTGCACATTATGTTTACTGCAGCACTAGTCACCGCCAGTAAGCTGTGGAATTAGCCTGTCAACAGAGGAATAGGTAAAGAAAATGTGATATATATATAGATAGATAGATAGATAGATAGATAGATATATAGATAGATATAGATATAGATATATATACACACACACATGATGGAACTGTATCCAGCCACAAAGAACAAAATTACATCATTTGCAGAAAAAAAAAATGGATGCAACCAGAGATTATCATGTTAAATGAATTAAGTCAGAGGCAAACTCAAACACCGTGTTACCTCTCATTTTCAAATCTTAGATCTCATACAGACACATGACTTGAAAGTAGAAGTAAAAACGTCTGGGGAAATAAGGAGGATTAATCAGAGGCTGGAGGAGGAGTAAAAGGGAGGGGGTAAGGTATAGGAAGAAATGTTCAAAGTATCTTGTATGCTTCTATAAAGATGACCTTATGATCCCAGAACCATATAATGAGTATACTTAATAAAAATTGAAACCATACAATAAAATGTAGAGAAAAAGATAAGATTGTCTTTAAAAGAGAAAATGAGGGAAGTACAAGGGGAAATGAGATTGACATTTTTTTTAGTTATATTTTCTGTCCATGAATAGCTACACTGGCTACAAATAATAAAGAAAACACAAGGAGTTGGATAAAGCATACGCATTATATATTATCATTTTAGAGATATGTAAAACCATAGCGGGTATCATATGATAGGAAACTTACTGAGGGGTAAATTTTTAGAACAAGAAACGAAGCAGGTTAAAAGATGTATAGACAGAGGATGGGTTAGACCCTTTGCTCATGTCAATGGAGGTTCAATTATTAAGTGTGAGCATCTTAACATTCACACTTGTGTTGACCCTGGGGTTGGACTGAGTAGTGAGCAGTGCTAAGAGTGTCCCTCATCATATTCTTTCAGGTGATTGTCATTAGGTCAATGAAGCTGATGCCCAGGGAACCTCATAAACCCAAAGTGAAGCTTTCCAACGGTTGTCACCCCACACTCATTTGGCACAGAATTGAAGTGCTACACTTTCCTATGGGTTTGTTTTGTGGTGCTGGGATCAACTTGGGACCTTGTGAATGCCAGGCAAGTCCTTTTCCATTCACCGTCATGCCCAGCCCTAGAAGTTTTTCAAAAAATGTCTTCCTGTGAAGCCCAGGCTGGTCTTGAACTTATCATGTTTCTGCCTCCACCTCCAGAGTGCTGGGCTAACAGGCATGTGCTGTTAGAAGGCCTGCTCTATGTTTTCTCTAATGAACTACATACCATCATAATGCCTTTGAAAACTACGTTATTCACTTGCTGTTGGTATTCGGCTCTTTGGAATCCTGAAGAGTGGATGAAAATCGAGCCTTTTTTCACATGCCCTGTGAATATTTCTGTGGCTTGTTTCAGCCATGTCAGAGACAGAGGTTACAGTAAGTTCAGTCCTTTTTTTTTTCTTTTCTTTTTTTTTTTTTTTTTTTTTTGGTTTTTTAAGACAGGGTTTCTCTGTGTAGCTTTGCGCCTTTCCTGGGACTCACTTGGTAGCCCAGGCTGGCCTCGAACTCACAGAGATCCACCTGGCTCTGCCTCCCGAGTGCTGGGATTAAAGGCGTGCACCACCACCGCCCGGCCAGTCCTTTTTTTATTAATTATAAATGCTCAACCAATAGCTTAAGCTTGTTTTTTTATAAATATTTTTATTGTATAATTAATTTAATTTTACATATCAGCCACGGATTCCCCTGTCCTCCCTCCTCCCACCCACCCCCAGCCTTCCCCCCAATCCACCCCCCATTCCCACCTCCTCCAAGGCAAGGTCTCCCCTGGGGATTCAGCCCAGACTGGTAGATTCAGTTGAGGCAGGTCCAATCCCCTCCTCCCCGCACCAAGGCTGAGTAAAGTGTCTCAGCATAGGCCCTAGGTTCCAAAAAGCCAGCTCATGCACCAAGGACAGGTCCCGGTCCTACTGCCTGGGGGCCTCCTAAAGAGTTCAGGCTCATCAACTGTCTCACTTATCCAGAGGGCCTTTTAACTTCATAGTAAAAATGCATCATGTACTTCAAAAATATGGAAATAGGGTTGTAGAGGTGCCTCAGAAGTTAGGAGCCCGTGTTCTTCCAGAAGACCCAGGTTTGATTCCCAGCACTCACATTGTGGCTCAAAACCATTCTTAACTCCACTTCCCAGGAATCCAATGCCCTCTTCTGACCTCCTCAGGCAACAAGCATACATGGTACACATATACACATGACACATGTCGGCAAAATATTCACACACATAAAATAAATAAATCAAAAGCTATGAAAGTAGGTCTGGGACTCAGGTTCAACTGGTAAAGTGTTTGCCTTGCATGCACAAGGACCTGGGTCCCATCCCTAGTACTTCATACACTGGGTGTAGGGGGTGTACGCCTGCAATCTCCGGACTCGGGAGAAAGAGGCCGCAGTATCAGAAGTTCAAGATCAGCCTTGCTTGCACAGAAAATTCAAAGCCAGCCTGGGGTACAAGGGACCCTGTTTCAAAGTGAAATGGAAATGTTCAAGACAAGAAGGACACCTTCCAGTTTTCTCCAGATGTACCTACAGCCACTTCATAATGACAATGATCTGTTCAACCCAACTGCAGTATAAACTAAAGGATTTTTGTCAGAAAGGAATCGGTTATTTTAATTCACACAGAATCCAAAACATAAGAAATATATTTCTTCCCTGAAATTTTACCTGGATTATTTTGGGTAAACAATGCATGTTATACTTAATGTTGTCAAAATGGAGAGGAAAACAGAATTCTCTGGTTGGTTAGAGACTAGTGAGATCCAGGCATTGTATCATACACCTGTAATCTCAGCATTTAAGAAGCTGAGACAGCCAGCTATGGTGGGGCATGCCTTTCATCCAGAATTTGGGAGGCAGAAGCAGGTGGATCTCTGTGAGTTCAAGGCCAACCTGGTTACAGAGTGAGTTCTAGAACAGGCAGAGCTATTACACAGAGAAGCCCTGTCTCGATAAAACAACAAAAGCAGCTGAGACAGGGGTATTGCAGGAAGTTCAAGAGTGGAGACCCTGTCTAAATTCAAAACAAAAGGTAAAGCATTCTGAATACCACACAAGAGAAACCTCTATTGACTGGGGAAATTTTCAGAGTGGTTTCTGGAGGCTTGCCTAGGCTTTCAGGGATGACAAGAAACAGTTTGTGAAATAATAGACTTGCAACATTTCATTCCAAAAGAGACTAAAAAATCTGCACCAAAGTCAAAGCAAGCTCAAAGTCACTGCTGGACTCGGGCCTCCTGCAGAACTGGGCTTTTCCACGAAGCTGGGGAGGAGAACAAGCCTCAGTAGAACATGTGAGAAAACCTACACGTCACTCCCAAGTTCATCTCTGGTGGGGAGGCGGGGGCTTTACTTCAATGGAATATTTGACACACGGGCTCAATTGTTCCCCTCTCATATTTTGCCTAAATTATAACACTTAAACTGTGCAATCATTTCCTTTACTTATAAATAGTCTTTTAAAGGAAATCAAAGTCTGACAAGGCTTGGACCGAGCTGCATCTTAAGCTTGGGTGACGCCATCAAACGTCCGTTCATCACGCTCCTGTTAACTCCCAAACCACAGGCTCCGCCCACAGCAGCCACTCATGACCAGCTTTTCCTCATGTTTCAACTCAGACTAAAGCTGAGAAATCTACAGAGAACCTCTTTTTGGTTTAAGCTCTTGGGTCCACATTGTGTTTCTGTCATGGGAGGGATGACGAGAGGGGGTAATTAAAAGCCCACTGAATGTGCCAGGGTTAAAATCACAGGCTGTCCTCATTAACAGTCGTTTACCTAAGGATACTGCCAAAGAATTCTTCCAAAGTCTGAAGAGAACAAAACGGGGAAGGTGGGTAGGGAGGGAGCTAATAATTCAAGAGAACCATTTATAAATATTTCATATTACAAGTATGATTTCCTTTTAATTCACTGATGCTGCCCATAGGAGAAGAATTCAACTTAGTAAGTAGAAGTTCAAATATTGGTTTTTTTCCCAGTGTTCCTGTGTGTATGCATGAGTGTGTATTTTAAAGTGTGTGGGGGGGGGGATGTCCTCCCTAAATCCAAAGTAGAAAAAGAAATAGGAAGAAAAAAAATCAGAGCCATTTTGCTAATTGTCTTTTTCCTGCTGTTTCCATGGTAACACTGTCTGCCAGACTTCTCTGCCGAGTGACAGTCCAACAATTCACACACTACACCCTTTCAAGTGCAGTGAATGGCCGTGAAAGAGGCCGGACGGCACCATTCAGGAAACATGTGACATCCACTCAATGCCGCACCTTTCATCCGCAGCTTCCAAATTGCAGTTAATTTAATTCTAAACAAATGGCTAAGGGGTACAAATGAGGATTAGAAGGAAAAGAACATCTTGAGCTGTAATGGGGATGGTTTGTGTGCAGAACAATACAGCGCTTTCTTCCCTTGCCAAGAAGGCTGGATGCAAAGATGGACTTTCCCTCAGCTCCCGGGCCTTCGGCCTCAGCACCCAGAGTGAAGCCACAGCAGAATGTGTCTTGGCAGAGTTTCTGTAGGTGCCTTCCCATGTGGAAACGCAGCTGATAAAGTACTAATTTAGCACGTGTACTATGCAGTGAGATACGGGATCATATCTTCACCAACACATGGGTTTTGGTGAAGTTCTATTTTCTTCATTTTTTTTTTTACAACCTTCAAAATCCAGGCTAAGAGAAGCAGAAAAAGTTTCTTGTAACAGCACACATGACATTATCTTCGTGCAGTCCAAAATGGCAATGTGCTTTCTGTGTTTGAATGTCAGCAAAACAGGCCATAGTCATTTGAAACACAGAAGTAACAAAGAACGAGTAAAATGCGGCTCTATACTCCAGTTTACAGTATTTGGTTGAAGGAATTATGATAGCCATCTGTCATGTTCAAGTAATCCCTTAAATGTCTCTGAAAACTCTGGGAAAGTCATTTTTAAATTGGTATTTCAATGTTTTTTAAATTGAGGAACTGCATTTTAATCTATTGGCTGCCCTTATTTATAACACTATCAAGAAGAAGAAAAAAGTCTGAAGATACAATAGTCATATAACCTTAAAATTTAGCATTCCATGTCACAAATTTGCCTGTAAGTCTGTCCGTGTTTCCTCTGTTCAGTTTAGCTTTCTGAGGGACCATTCTTATCTGTGTTTACTGATCCTTGAAAACGAACCCAAATCAACTTGGTTATTAGCATGTCTTCACGGCAGGTGGACTCTGACATGTGAATGGACCCGTCACTTATCATCAGTGATTTCCACTCTGCCGTTTATGTAATGTGCTTCTAATCTCAGAGTTATCTGAAACCACGTCTGTCTGTGGCAAGTTTTGGTGGCTTTCCACTCCATAGTACTGTGAGAAGGACCACTTCTCCTTAGCTCTGGTTTATCGATTATCAAATAATCTACAAAGAAATGAGGCTTGTATTAACTTTGACTTTCAAGTGGATCAGGCCTTGGGGCTTAGGCACAAACTGCCCTCTTTCAGACACTTAAAGGATGCCACAATCAGTATTCTATGTGTTTGATAAAGGTCTTAGCATTCTTTCTCCTACTTCATTTCCTAATGTGTAGGATCCCTGGCATGTACAACTTGCAGTTGCTGACCAGGACAAAGTCCATTTTTTCTCATGGGAAAAATCTGGCATCAGACATTTCCTTGTGAACGAGCTATGCTCAGGGCAGAGGTTTGGGCAAAGAGACAGTACTATTATTTCTGAAAGTTTTGTAATGCTCCTTGAAATCTTATGAAAGGGGTGGAAACAGATGCTTTCTGAGAATTCCCAGGAGCCTGGTGCTATCACAAGGCTAAGACTCTGAAACATCCAGCCATGGGCAGAAGCAAAGAGCTTGCAGTTGCCTGGGTGCCACACAATGCCCCACCAACGCAGGCATTATAAAGTTTGTATCACTGTGGAATTAAGGCAAAGCAGGGAGATTTCAACTTGTAAATAAGAAAGGCTGCAGTCAGTCTCGTTGAAGCCCACCTCTGTGTGTATTGGCCTTCTTGGGAAAAAGAAAATGCAGCAGTAACCACACTGTTAATGTTCCTTTAAAAAAATCTGTGGATTGCAGCCAGTGTTCTAAACAGGGGGCAAAAATCAATATTAAATGCCTTGAAGTCCTCTGCTGAGGAAGCATCATGGGTGAAAGACATCATTAGAAGAAAGTACTGAAGAAAACTCACAGTCAGGAAGCTGAGTGGCCCAATAGGCTGTATCTACTCATTTGCTTCTCTATAATAGCTCAG
>CABHPP010149706.1:31319-47380 GCA_902168425.1 Peromyscus attwateri
CACACACACACACACACACACACATTCGTGTCAGAAGTTGACATCTAGAGTTTCTTTCAATTACTCTCCACCTTATGTTTGGGGACAAGGTCTCTCATTGAACCCAGAGCTCACAAATGGGTAGACTAGTTGACCAGCAAGCCACAGGGATCCTCCTGTCTCCACCTACACAGTGCTGGCACACAGGCATGTGCCACTGTGCCCAAATTTTCACTTGGGTGACCTAGATCCACACACAGCTGTACAGCAAGCCCTTTACCAGCTGAGCTGATTCTCCAACGCCCAATAGCATTGCTTTGAATATAACAATGTAAATGTGTACCAGGAAAATGCCATGGCACATTGTTCATCCCTGCTTGGGGCATATGTAGATAGCAGGTGTTCTAGTTGCTTTCTGTGGCTGTGATAAATGTTCTGGCCAAAAGCAACTTGGGAAGGAATGGATTACTTGGTTTACACTACTTATTTACTTACCTATCTCTATGTAGGATGAATCTACTTCCTAACACGTTATCTCAAATACCCGTATTTGACTAATTAGCTCTTGGTTACTTGGGCTTTTATTTCCTATGAAGTTTCTTTTCAACTATTCACATACTTTGCCATTTTTAGAAAGTGACATGGAGAAGAAAACCTTGAATTTTCCATGCTGAAGAAATTACTAATGCAACTATTTTGAAAAGTAGTGGGAAGTAGGGATTTCACCTTGACACATTGACTGTAGTGATGCCTCCTTCCTTTTTAAAGGCATAAGTGGAATTCCTTCCTAAAAATGGTTTGTGTGAATAATTCAGTCTCAAAATAATCACTTCAAGATGGTTGCTATAGCAACTCACATATGATAGGCAAGTAAATACAGCTTTAGCTAACTTAACCAAGATCATAAAACTCAAGATTTGAAACTGGGTACCATGGCTCAAAAATACGGAGCCTTTAATGCAACAGTTTTATGACCTACTTAATCTCATTTTGTTGTTGCTGCTGGTTTTCTGTGTTAAAATTTATTTTTCACTAAATTGAGGTTTCTCTCAGTATTGTTTATATTGAGGGTAATTGGCAGGGGTGGGAGGGAGATAAAACAGGATGGTTTGATAGTTATCAGAATGCATTATTCATATGAAGGAAACAGTAAAAGAATAAATCTGATTTTAAAAGTTAGAAAAGCATAGGACTTGAAGAGTTGGCTCAGCTCCTAAGAGTGCTTACTGCTCTTGCAAAGGAACTGAGTTCAGTTCTCAGCACCCATGTTGGTGGTTCGCAACTACTTATAGCTCTAGCTCTTAATGATCTTACTTTTTTTTTTGTCTCCATGAGCACTGGCAGGCATGTGTGAATACACACACACATGCACATGCACTAATATAATAAAACAAATCTCTTAAAAAGTTAGAAAAACAGATTACCTTAATTGCAGTAATAGATACAAGAACATAATGAGTTGAATAAATAACATAGAAATAAATACAAAAGTCCCTGACAGTTGGATATGCTTTTAATGACTATGTGACTCATATTGATTTGGGTATTCATGTGCACTCGACTGCCCTCTGCTGTGTTTATCTCACACCTCAGACTTCTCCTGAGTTGCTTTCCTTCTGAAACTCAGGCCTCAGAGGTCCTGTCAATGTTGGTCTGTTAACAAGAAGCACTCCCAATCTGTGGTTCCAAAGCTCTCTTTCTGGTGTCCTTGTTGAGAGAGATGACATCAGCTGATTGCTCCTCTGTAAAGTGTTTTCCATTCCCTACAGATTCTTACGAGAGTTTCTCCTGTTTGAGATTCTTCTTGGACATGTTCTTTTTGACCATTTTGTCATCCCCACTCTATCCATCATACACTCTGGAAAAGATACACCTATAGCCACCTCATCCTATGCTCTGTCTTTCCTCTTTCTGGCATCCTTGTTCATGTCTTGGGCTCTAGGGAGCATTTGTAGACATCTACATCCTTGGTGCAGTGCCAATTTACCCGGTACTATCTCATCTGTGGCGTATCCAGGCACCTGGGCATCAATTTCAATCGCTTTGTTTCTTGTTTCTAGAAATTCTATCTCATTTTTTCTCTTATCTAATGCTTTTATAGTTGTACTGCCTTCTCACTTGTTAAAAAACAGACTAAAATATTTCTACACAGAAATGTATACACTCCTTTCTTAATAATTTTTCCCAAATGGATATTTGGTAGTATAAATCTTCTACTTTTCTCTTCTTTGTGATTTTCTTGGTTCATAGGGGTTGTCTTCAAGCCTGTGAGAGGGGATCGTGGCCTGTGAATCCACGCTTAGCCTGAGTCCTAACACAGGGAGATTAGAAGACCAGTGAGGGAAGCTTTCTACAGACAGTGTTTGCTTTGCAGTACTGCTGGCCTGGGGCCACTTTGTCCTCCGACACATTTCATGAATTCTCTGGATTGCAGACTTAGAAGAGGAGGCCGCCCAGACAGAAAGACAGGCTTTTCTGTTTGCTTAGTACTTACTGCCCACCGATTTCAACACAATGTATGCTTTGAAGAACATACCAATATTTTTGCTTCTATCTTTTAGTCTTTACTCAGTCTCTATAGCATCTTCTTGTTGATTTATGTGTTTTTGAGACAGGGTCTCATTGTGTTATGTAGCCCTGGATGGCCTGGAACTAGCTATGTAGATCACATTGATCTTGAACTCACAGAGATCCACCTGAATGCTGGGATTATGTGTGCACTACCACACCCAGCCTTTTTTAATTTTTAGTGTAGATAAAATTGCTTTTTCTTTTCTGTGTTCTGAAACATAGAAATTTTTTACTTGGGGCTGTATTTTCTAATCTGTATAATGAAAAATAACTTTTTTTCTACTTAGAGTAATCTTAAATAAACAACTTATTTTAAAGAACTTTAAACACATATACATACATATCACTATGTTCTTATACAGCTATGAAAACAAAAATTGGAGTTCAGAGTTCATGAAAGGGAAGGAAAGGTCAATACTCCTGAATTTCAGCTGGGACCCCTCAAAGAACCATCTGCAAACAATTGGGATGGGTTGGAAACAGAGTAGCTGTGGTTCAATCCTGATGTGCATCAAGCTGGGCTGCCTTGCCTTAGCTACTGGGCAGATTTAACAGTAAGTCCTCTAAGGAAGACTGTGTTACTCAGATTTACACATTATAGTTTTTTCATGTACAATGTCCAGAACTCATTGGCCTTCCTTCCTTCTTTCTTTCCTCCTTTCCTCCCTCCTTCCCCTCTCCCCCTCTTTCTTCTTTTTTTTAAAATTTATTCTGAGACAAGGTTTCTCTGTGTAACCCTTGCTGTCTGGAACTCACTCAGTAGACCAGGCTAATCTTGAACTCAGAGATCCACCTGCCTCTGCCTTCAGAGTGCTGGGATTAAAGGCATGCACCACCATGCCTGGCTTCAGTAACATTTCTAATTATATCAGGACATGATTTCACACAACTGAGAACCAGGAGAAGAAACAAATAATAAGAACAAATGTAAAACAGACCGATAGGAAATCCATATTAGAACTTATTACACAGACGTTGGGATACTAATAATTAACATGTGGACAAAATTAGATGCAAGGATGTGAAACATATGAAAGAGTGCTAAAGTGTAGAAGAATCAAACATTCAGAATTTGAACATGCAGTCATCAGAGCTAAGTGCTCTGTAGATACAATGTGAAACTGCACACAGCTAAAGAGAAGATTAAGAAACAGGAAGATGGGTCAGAAAAAAATATCCAGACAGGATTCAGAAAAGGTAGAAACATTTTGAGAAAAGAGGTAAGACAAGGTTCAAATACTTAGCATATGCTTCTGTGAATTGAGAAAAGAGTAGCAAATAGAATTGGGTAGAAAACAGACTTGAAGAGACAATGACTACCAGTTTTACAATAAAAAAAAAGGCAAGAATTAACCAGCTCAAAATGATATCACAATACAAACAGAATGGACATCACAGCAGTGACTATATTAGTTAATTAATTTTGAGAAAAGCCTTAGATGAATACCCAGAAAAGCAATCTGGTCATTACCATTATTATTATGAATTGCTTTATTAGAATGTTCCTCTTGGAGAATTTGTTGAAAATTTTGGTGAATTAATTTAGAAAAAGTACATAGTAGTATACTTCCTAAGATTGATTTTAAATATTAGCCTCTTATGGTTATGTTTCATTACATATTGCTGAAATCTGAAGTTATTACAAATCATTGGGCACATCCACTGGATATAGCACCATGTCTCCAGTTCTCCACCAAGATCCTGAGTGACCCGTCCACTCTTGGCATCTCTCCCAGTCTGCTGCAAGTCCATCCTACCCTCCCTGCCTCGGTCCACTGCTTCTGGCACAGCAATGCATCAGCCTCTCCCACGTGTCTAAATTACAGCTTTGCCGGGCTGCCATCCATTCTCCAAGCTGCACCTGACTCAGTTTTTTAAAGGCTGAACTTTGAGGACCTGCCTACTTGCCCAAAGCCTTCAGAGCATCAGGGCATCTCACAGGTAAGTCTTCCTCGGGGCCTGAGAGCATCTCAGGGTAGTTCTTTCTCATTAACCTCTCTGTCTCCAGCAGCTCTTTAATAGGTGTCTTCTTTTTAGTATTATTGTTAATTTTCACACACTGTGTCCCTCTTAAGATCTAGCATGCATTATCTACTCCAGGCTTGTCCTGGGTAACCCTCTCCATTTCAAATACCAGCTTCACCCTGACATCCTCTTTGCTCAAAAGAAAAAGTCAGGATTTCCCAGCCCTTCGGCAGGCTGCCCGAAATTCTACAGGCCTTGTCATTTGCTCAGGACAGGTTCTCCTGCTAGCCTCATTCACTCTACTGCCATCATTATTTATCACTGTACCTCATAATCAGCAGGGGAACCTCATGAAAAGTGTATTTCATAAATGCCTAAATAAACAAATAATAAGGAGCAAGCTGCAGCAAGATACCCATGAAGATACCTATAGTGTGGCCTGATTTACATTAAAGAAAAAACCAAGCTAAACACACACACACACACGTGCACACACATGCTCACATACACACATGAATGTCTTAGGAAAATAACGTAGCACATTCTCTACCACAATTATAGTCAAAGCATGTCACTTAACCATTCACTCAAATGAGCTTACGGGCTGGATTAAAATTCCTGCTCCTGTCTGTCACACCTGCACAGAACAGCAGAGCACCTGGAGTTTCCGAAGCTCTTGGAGACCACTTCCTGGAGGGGCCGCGAGTCCTAGGTGTAAGCCTGTTTGATTTTTTTTTTGTGTGTGTGACATTCATTCCTCCCTGCTCTTAGCATGTGGTGAGACACAGAGCTAGAGAGAGAAAATTCTACAGCTATGTTCGAAACAATGCAAACTTTCAGAGGTATAAATGGTAACACAAAGATAATATTCAGATTTTTCCCCACCAGATAATTGAGAACTATATATATTTTTACATAAAATATTCATAAGTTAGACTATATATTTTAATTCTACTTCTTTATCATCTATCTATCTATCATCTTTCTACTTGTTTGGTTTTTTTTGTTTGACTATCTGCTTATCTATTGTTTTTGTTTATAGTAAGACAAGGTCTTACTATACTGTCCTTAAACTTGCAATCCTCCTGCCTCAGTATTGTCAGCATTGGGTTTATATGTTTTTTTTTGAAGCACAGGATTCCACATTTGAAAGCTGAAAGAATGTCAAGGTTATCTGGATACTTTGTCTGAACATCTCCTTCACTTCATTACCGAATGACCCTATTTTCTAGACACAACACCTTCAGTCACCCCACCTCAGAATTTCTTAAGATTGCCTCTTGTAGTTCCCATCACAGCACCAACAGCAAGTCCAAGCCTTCTCCCTAAGGGCCAATGAATGTCTGAAAATCAGTACTTTGGTTACCTCGAAATCTTCTCCCTTTGCCACCACTTAAAAATCCTTAATCTAGATAAAATTGGACCAAAAGGGAGTTTGTGTTTTTGAAACCGTATGCAAATGCACTCATTTTCACAATACAATTTTTCTTCATAAACATTCACCTGTTCTCACTAATCAAAAATGGTTTACTGAGCTCTTGTTATACGATACGATCGTAATTTGTATGAAGATTTGGAAGGACTGGATGGCACAAGTGTCACTTTCTTACTCTGTCAGTTTGGAACTGTCCCTTCGGTTAGTGTGCTACTGTTGGCTGTTCTGTTCTGTTCTGTTCTGTTCTAAGCCTGAAAAGAAGTGAGCCGCATCCACTGTCTGACAGTGAAACAAGTTTTGTTTCACCTCATTTGATCAAGTTAGTTCTTTGACACTTTTCAAACCACCTTATGACGCATTCTGGTCACCCTCTTTGTCATCCTCTTTGTTTCCCACTCACTCTCAACCCCTTCCTCCTCCTACCTATGTGTCCCTGCCCCAGATTCCTGACTTTCCGTTCTGTTGTGTGACCTATTTAACTAAGGCCGTTGTGTGAGCCCCGGATTGGGATTCTCCACTGGAGCCGGGTGGGGTCACCAGTGGGTACACAGCTGAAGGCAATGAGGACTCCCCCTTTGTGATTCGAGATAAATATGCTGCCCGGTCAGAAAGCAATTAGAGACTTTGAAGAAACTAAGCCGTGGCCGATGCTAGTGTCCTTGGCAGGGACAGAGTGACACCATGTGGAATAAAAGAGAATAGAGCCACTACAGAGGCACAGCCTGGAGCTGGAAGCAAGTGGCTTTGGGCTTCAGCACTGAGAACATGAGTGAAGAGCAGGTAAGGACAGCTCCAGGAGCCACGGCAGTGAGGGTGGACTACCCACACCTCGTGGAGACAACATGCCTCAGTTAAACAGAGAACAAGTTGGCTCCTGGTCACTTGCCGTCTGTCTGACATGTAGAATGGAGCTTGTCACTCAACGTACTTAACAGCTGTCTGCAATGGCTTCAGATTCACATGTTCATTATATTTAATCTTTGCCAAATAAGAGACTTCAGTATAGTATGCCCTTTTCTGCTTTTCCTTACCCCCCCCCTTGTATTCTCCCGACTCCTGACTCCTGTTTTTCTTTTTCCCTTTCCTGCTTGCCTTTCTTCCTTTATTTTTCTTCCCCTCTTTCTTTCTCCCACGTTCCTTCCCTCCTTCTTTCCTTCCTCCTCTCCTTCCTTCCCTCCCTCTCTCCCTCCTCCTCTCCCTCCCTCCGTTCCCCAAACATAAGAATGTTTGTACCAAGATCTAAATGAAGAATTACAAGCAAATAACAATTCAAATCTTTATCTTAACTAAATTCTTAAAGACACTGCTTGAAAGTCGTGTTTCTTTTTAAAATATTTTTAGAACTATGTTTAGTGAGATGAAGAGATGGATCAGTCAGTAAAAGTACTTGCCACCAAGCCTGACAGCCTGAGTTCAATCCCCAGCACTCACAACTGGCTTCCACCAGTTGTTTTCTGACCTGCACACACACACACACACACACACACACACACACACACACACACAAAACAAATGTTAAAAATTAAGAATATGTTGAGGAAAGAAAGTACATTGCCACACTGGAGTATCTGAGTCTGTTTTCCCCCAGATTGCTGCAGCACATCTTGGGGAAGTGAGCTCTGGTTTATCTGCTTTCACACAGCTTGGTGTATGACGACCAAAGCGCTAGAGATACTGGGGACAGATTAAGCCAGAGACACTGAGGACAGATTAAAAGTGAGTATCACACAGGCAGGGCCTGGGTAGAAGCTAGATGAAGACACAGGGTTGGCATTGGGGATAAAGATACAAGGGAGGCCCTATTACAAGACTCCCCATGATTTTCCTTTACTTCCTGTTTCTATTTTTATATAAATGTAAAAGCTTCTTATTGTAGCACAGTAGGCAAAAATGGAGAGTATTTTTAAGGACAACAATGTGGTGAAACAGATACTTTAAATCCATGAGACTTAATTCCATTTTGTAAGAAAATTTAAAGAACACTTGATAGTTGGTTTTTTCATTTTGCATAGTAGACATTCATGTAAAATAGAAAAAAAAAACTACCATGAAAAAAATGTCAGCATGACTGAAGTGATGTCATTTTTGTTACTAAAGTGTTATTAATAATTATTTAACTCACTGAGTGCCATGTGCAAGGCCACTCAGCATCACACTCAGACTGTGTTTGCAGAACTGCATATTCAAGACCTACCAAGTCGTTCTGGGACAGATGACAAACAAGGACAGTGAAGCTCAGTGGGGCAGGCTAACTGCCATGTTGATGTGATTATGAAGTGGCATCCTGGGATTCTCTTTGCCTGTAAAACACAAGTGGCCGTTGTCCCATGCTGTGGGCAAGGCTTGTTGGTCATTAGCAGAGTTGAGTACAAAGTAAGACCTTGTCCCACCTCTACATTGAGCCTTAGCAAGAGGGTCTTTCATCATGTCTGACTCCTTCCTTCTAGCTACATACTTGTGTTCCAAAGATCTTCTGCTGGAGTAGTACATTTATTAAGAGAAAGTAATTAATATGCAATGAATATGAACATTTAAGACAATGACACTTGATTGATTTGCAGGTAAAATTTTACATGTTTTCTCTGTTGAAAAGACAAATTTTTTTCTACCTCTGTGCTTTCAGGAATGGGAATTCCTTACAGGGTAAAAATGAGGTGCAGAGCTGTAAGTGGGTGGTCTCATCAGGACACAGTGAGAAGTGATGGGGTTCCCCTTAATCTAGAAGGACAGAACTGTGGACACTACTCGTTTCGGGGAGTGGACAGAGACAAACATTGCTAATAGTTACTGTCATTCCTTTCTGTTTGAAATATTGGAAACATCTTTGTTGTTGTTGTTGTTGTTGTTGTTGTTGTTGTTGTTAAGACAGGGTCTCACTGTGTCCCAGCTGGCCTCAAATTTGTTGTATAACTAAGGATGACTTTGAACTCCTGATCTTCCCACCTCCACCTCCCAAGTTCTGGGATTACAAGTGTGAGCCACCACACTCAGCTTCTAGAAACATCATCTCACTCTGCAATCCAGCTTTGTCTCTAGCTGCACAATCCTTTTACACCCATGTGAAGAGGTAGGTGGTATCTACCCTCAGATCTGCACTGAGATTTATATTTAGAAGGGTAATTTTAAAGTAATTTAAACTGTCTTTCTATATAAAATTGTGAAATCATAAATATTTTAGTAATATCTAATGATTATTAAACACTGTAATTCATTTCTGACTTTTCTCTCCAGTCCTTTTACCCATCTAACTTAAGGGATAGCTTGAAGAGGAAGTAAAGAGAAGCCAGCCTAAGAGGAAGCTTAGCAAATTTCATTCAGAACCTAATGAGTCAGGCTCTTAACATTTACTATCACAAACGAATTCTCTAAAAGGGTTGAAAGCTGGTGTGAGATGTGGGTATCAATAAACTTTGGTTTCAGCATCCATGGGGCTCTGCATTGGTGACTCTGATGACTTAAATGTATATCAAGAGCTTGAAATCTGAGAAAAGACAATTCCAGACTTAAGTTCAGCCCAGGGAAACTCTGAACAATACAGAATGCAAGAGCAAAGCTTGTAATCCATACTTCTTCACAAAAGTGCATTTGGGTTACATTGGCATCTTTATTATTCTAAATTAAATACAGTATATTTTGAACTTAAGAAAATAACTGAATTAATTCCAAGTAATGATTCATGAAGAAAACTTGAGTTGTAGTTGGTTTTCTTTTCCAGAGAGAAACTTGCTTTCTTTTATTCCAGCCCATCTTGGATTGCCAGGTAAAATAATACCCAGATTTATGTGTTTCTCCCTGAATGGCTTCCCTCTGAAATGCCAGGGAGTAGTTTTTCTTTTAATACCAAGTTCAAGGAAAATTGAACACTAATTAATAGCACCTGGGTTAACATTAGGTATAACTGCAACCATAGAAATTTAACAACTCTGATAAAATGATGCAGAAATTTGAATGGAAAATGCGTGTTAAAATTTCTTGTCTGTAAGCACAGAGGGCAAAACCTTTTATTCTTCAATACATCCTTTAGACATATGGAGAGCAAGCCTCCGAAAGGATTATAATTACAAATGTCTTAATTTAAGAGTCAGTTTTGCATTGTCTTCCTTAACTCAAATAATTCAGGAAACTAGAGCTCACCTCAAACAGCTAGAAATCCCTAAGCCTAAGGGCTTCAACCAGCCATGTTGACCATGACCAAATTGAGTAAATCTTGCAAAAAGTGGCCCACACAATAACATGACACTATTTTCTGATAGGTATAAACCTGTGGCTAGAGTTTTTCTGGTCCTGCCTGGCCCACAGTCAGGACAAATCTCTCTAACCCGCCAGTCCCGCAGCAGCTCAGACCCAACCAAGTAAACACACAGACTTATATTGCTTACAAACTGTATGGCCGTGGCAGGCTTCTTGCTAACTGTCCTTATATCTTAAATTAATCCATTTCTATAAATCTATACCTTTCCATGTGGCTCGTGGCTTACCGGCATCTTCACATGCTGCTTGTCATGGTGGCAGATGGCAGTGTCTCCCTCACTCAGCTTCCTGTTCTCTCAATTCTCCTCTCTGTTAGTCCCGCCTATACTTCCTTCCTGACCACTGGCCAATCAGTGTTTTATTTATTGACCAATCAGAGTATTTGACATACAGACCATCCCACAGCATAAACCTTAAGATTTTAGTCAAAGTGTCTGATGTTCTCAGCAATTGCCTTACTAGGACTCAGCCTGAAGTTCTCTGACCAAAACATGTGTGTGGATAGTGCATCTTAGTGATTGTCATGAGTTTTAAAGCACAGGCTAGCTAGTTGCTCTTCAGATAATATCCATAGGAGATTTTCCAAGCAATCAAGAAAGAATGTTCTCAGCTTTGAGTTCATAAATAAAAGTCAATGCGATATATCTTTCCATGATTAAACAATATTTTGTTTTATTTTATTTCATTATAAAAATTCTTCTCTCATACAATACATCCTGTCCACAGTTTTCTCTCCTTCCGCTCCTCCCAGTCCTCCCAACACACATCTTCCCTCTCTCCCAGATCCACTCCTCCTCTGTTTCCCTTCAGAAAAGAGCAGGCCACCTAGGAATATCAACCAAACAAGGCACAACAAGTTACAAAAAGACTAAGCACAAACCCACACATAGGCGGGACAAGGCAACCCAATAGGAGGAAAAGGGTCCCAAGAGCAGGCAAAAGATTCAGAGATACCTCCACTCCCTGGGTTAGGAGTCCCACAAAACACCAAGCTTACAAAAATAACATGTTTGCAAAGAACCTAGCTACAGAGTGATTGCTGCTTCAGTCTCGGTGAGCTCCTATGAGCCCTGCTTAGTTGATTCTGTGGGCCATACTCTCATAGTGTCCTTAACCCCTCTGGCTCCTACAGTTCTTCTTCCTCATCTTCCACGTGGTTCCCTGAGCTCCAAAAGGAGGGACCCAATGGAGATCTACAATTTGGGCTCCTCTCTGCCTAATGTTTGACTGTGGGTCTCTTCATCTGCTCCCATTAGCTGTCAGAGGAAGCCTCTTTGATGATAATTGGGCTAGGCACTGATCTATGAGTATAACAGAATATCATTAGGAATCATTTAATTGATTTCCCTCCCCTGAGCTACCCAGTCTCCAGTCCCTGGTCATCTAGGCAGTGTTTAGCATGGATTCCCTTTCATGGCATAAACCTCAAATGAAACCAGTTATTGGTTGGCCACCCCCAGAAGTTCTGTGCCTCCATTGCCCCTTACATCTTGCAGGCAGGATAGACTTTGGGTCAAAGGTTTTATGGCTAGATTGATGTTCCAGTCCCACCACTGGAAACCTAACCTGGTTACAGAAGATGGCCAGTTCAGGCTCTATATCCTCCATTACTAGAAGTCCTTGCTAGAGTCACCCTCATAGGTTCAGTAAGTTTCTACTACACTATATTTCCACATTGCCCCCTCCAAATGCTCTCCAATTCTAGTAATCTCTCCCTGCACTCTCTCTCCATCACTCACCCCCATGTGATCTCTCCTGTTCTCATCCCCACCCACCCCTAGTTTCACCCACAAAATCTATTATATTTTCCTTTTCCAGGAAGATCCATTCATCCCCCTCAGAGTCCTCCTTGTTACTTAGCCTTTAGGGATCTGTGGTTTGTAGCAGAGTTGTCATTGACTTAATAGCTAACTTATAAGTGAGTACATAACATGTTTGTATTTCTGGGTCTGGATTACCTCATTCAGGATGACTATTTTCTAGTTCCATCCATTTGCCTGCAAATTTCATGATGTCATTGTTTTTAACAGCTGAGTAATACTCAGTACATTGTGTAAATGTACTATATTTTCTTTATCCATTCCTCAGTTGAGAGACATCTAGGTTGTTTCCAGTTTCTGACTATTATGAACAAAGTCACTATGAACATAGATGATCAAGTTTCTTTGTAGTCGGATGGAGTGTCCTTTGGGTATATGCCCAAGAGTTGAATTCCTAGGTCTTGAGGTAGATGGATTCCCAATTTTCTGAGGAATCACCATATTGATTTCCATAGTAGTTGCTGCATTCCTGCCAGCAATGGAGGAGTGTTCCTCTTGCTCCAAATCTTCACCAGGATGAGTTCTTACTTGTGTTATTAATCTAGCCATTCTGATAGGTGTAAGATGGAATCTCAAAGTAGTTTTGATTTGCACTTCCCTGGTGGCTAAAAATGTTGAACATGGCTAAGGATGTTGAACATTTCTTTAAGTGTTTCTCAGCCACTTGAGATTCCTAATGAGAACTCTCTGTTTAGATCTGTACCCCATTTTTAATTGGATTTTTTTTGGTTTGTTGATGTCTACTTTCTTAAGTTCTTTATATATTTTAGATATTAACCATCTATTGGATGTGGAGTTGGTAAAAATCATTTCCCATTCTGCAATCTGCCCTTTGATGTCCTTTGCCTTACAGAAGCTTTTCAATTTCATGAGGTCCCATTTATTAATTGTTGATTTTAGTACCCGTGCTATCAGTATTTGGATCAGGAAGTGGTCTCCTGTGCCAGTGAGTTCAAGGCTATTCCCAGCTTTCTCTTCTATCAGTTCCAGTGTATCTGGTTTGATGCACTTGGACTTAAGTTTTGTGCAAGGTGATAGATATGGATCTATTTTCATTCTCCTATGTGCTGACATCCATTTGTCGAAGATGCTGTCTTTTTTCCATTGTGTATTTCTGGCTTCTTTATCAAAAATCAGTAGTCCATATGTGTGTGTATTTATATCTGGGTCTTCCGTTCAAATCTATTGATCAATATGTCTATTTTAAATCCAATACTAAGAGATTTTTATTACTATAGCTCTGTAGTATAGCTTTAAATCAGGGATGGCGATACCTCTGGAAGTTCTTTTATGATTCAGCATTGTTCCAGCTATCTTAAGTTTTTTGTTTTTGCATGTGAAATTGATTATTGCCCTTTCAAGGTCTGTAAAGAATCATGTTGGAGTTTTGATGGGGATTGCATTGGATCTATAGACTGCTTTTTTGTAGAATGCCTATTTTTACTATGTCAGTCCTACTAATCCATGAGCACAGGGGATCTTTCCATCTTCTGATATCTTCTTCAATTTCTTTCTTCAAAGACTTAAAGTTTTTACCATATAAGTCTTTCACCTGCTTAGTTAAAGTTACACCCAAGATATTTTATATATTATCTATGGCTATTGTGAGGGGAGTTGTTTCCCTGATTTCTTTCTCAAGTCATTTGTCACATGTTTATAGGAGAGATACTAATTTTTTGAGTTAATTTTGTATCCAGTCACTTCACTGAGGTGTTTATCAGCTGTAGGAGTTCCCTGATAGAATTTTTGGAGTTGCTTATATATACTACCATAATATCTGTGAATAGCAATGCTTTGACTTCTTCCTTTCCAATTTGTATCCCCCTGATCTTTACCAGTTGTCTTATTACTCTAAATAGAACTTCAAGTACTATATTTTATAGATATGGAGAGAGTGGACAGCCATGTCTTATTCCTGATTTTAGTGGAATTGTTTTGAGTTTCTCTTCATTTAATTTAATGTTGGTCATAGGCTTGCTGTAAATTGCCATTATTATGTTGAGGTTTGTCCCTTTGTCCCTAATTTCTCCAAGGCTTTTATCATGAAGATGTGTTGGATTTTGTCACAGGCTTTGGGGGCATCTAATAAGATGGTTGTGTGTGTGCTTTTCTTCCTTTCAGTTTGTTTATTTGGTGGATTATATTGATTGATTTTCATATGTTGAACCATCTCTGCACCTCTGCGATGAAGCCTACTTGGTCATAGTGGATGTTCTTTTTTATGTGTTCTTGGATTCAGTTTGCGAGCATTTTGAGTATTTTTACATCTATATTCATAAGGGAGATTGGTCTGTAATTGTCTTTCTTTATTGAATCTTTGTGTGGTTTGGGTATCAGGGTGACTTTGGCCTCATAAAATGAATTGGGCAATGTTCCTTCTGTTTCTATTTTGTGGATTATTGGCATTAGCTCTTCTTTGAATGTCTTGTAGAATTATATACTAAAACCATCTGGCCCTGGGACTTTTTGGCTGGGGAACTTTCAATAACTGCTTCTATTTCACTAGAGGTTATAGGTCTATTTAAATTCTTTATCTGATTTTGATTTAACTTTGTAAGTAGTATCTTTCAAGAAAAGTGTTCATTTCTTTTAGATTTTTTGATTTTGTAGAGTACAGGTTTTTAAAGTATGACCTAATGGTTCATTGGATTTCTTCAATGTCCATTGTTATGTCCCCCCCTTTCATTCCTGATTTCTTAATCTGGATATTCTTTCTATGTCTTTTGGTTAGTTTGGATAAGGGTTTGTCTATATTGTAGATTTTCTCAAAGAACCAACTCTTTGTTTCATTGATTCTTTGTATTGTTCTCTTCGTTTCTATTTTATTGATTTCAGCCCTCAATTTGATTATTTCCTGACCTCTACTCCTCTTGGGTGTATTTACTTCTTTTTGGTCTGGGGCTTTCAGGTGTTCTGTTAAGTTGCTTGTATGAGATTACTCCAATTTTTTTTATGTAGGCTCTTAGTGCTATGAACTTTTCTCTTAGCACCACATTCATTGTGTCCCATATGTTTGGCTATGTTGTGTATTCATTTTCATTGAATTCTGGAAGTCTTTAATCTCTTAATTTCTGTTTTGACCCAGTTTTCTTTCAGTAGAGAATTGTTCAGTTTCCATGAGTTTGTAAGGTTTCTGTTATTTCTGTTGTTGTTGAAATCTAGCTTTAATCCCTGGTGGCCTGATAGGATATAGGGAGTTATTTCAATTTTATTATATCTGTTAAGACTTGCTTTGTGACTGAGTATGTGGTCAGTTTTGGAGATAGTTCTGTGAGGTGCCAAGAAAAAGGTATATTTTGGGGTAAAATGTTCTGTAGATATCTGTTAGGTTCATTTGGTTTATAATGACTGTTAGCTCCAATAGTTCTTTGTTTAGTTGTTGTCTGGCTGACCCGTTCATCGGTGAGAGTAGGGTATTGAAGTCTCCCACTATCAGTGTGTGAGGGTCAATGTATGACTTAGGCTTTCATAGCGTTTCTTTTACAACTGCGGGTACCCGTTTTTGGGGGGGTAGATGTTAAGAATTGAAACATCATATGTGGATTTTTCCTTTGATGAGTATGAATTGTCCTTTACACCTCTTTTTATTAATTTTGGTTTGAATGGCTACACCAGCTTGTTTCTTAGGTACATTTGCTTGGAAAATTTTTTTTCTAACCCTTTACTCTGAGGTAATGTCTGTCTTTGATGTTGAGGTATGTTTCTTGTATGCAGTGGAAGGATGGATCCTGTTTTCACATCCATTCTGTTAGTCTGTGTCTTTTTATTGGGGACTTGAGACCATTGATATTGAGAGAGATCAATGACCAATGATTATTAATCTCTGTTTCTTTTTTAAGGTGGTACTGGTGTGTGTGTGTGTGTGTGTGTGTGTGTGTGTGTGTGTGTGCATGCACGCTTCCCTTCTTTTGATTTCTCTGGTGTGAGATTATTTCTTGCATTCTCATGAGTGTAGTTTACCTCCTTGGGTTGGAGTTTTCCTTCTAGTGCCTTCTTTAGGGTTTGATTTATGGATAGATATGGTTTAAATTTGACTTTAT
>CABHPP010149707.1:0-40253 GCA_902168425.1 Peromyscus attwateri
ACCTGTTGGACAAGCACTCATACAGGTCTGAAACTAGGCCACATGGCTCCCAACAGGCTGGAGAGATGGTTAAGAGCACCTTTTCATGAAGATCCAGGTTTGATTCCCAGCACCCTTATCACCATATGCAATTATAACTCCAATTCTAGGAGATCCAACATCATCTGGCCTCCTGGGCCTGTGGTGCACAGCCATACATGGGAACGCAACACCTACACATAAAATAATGAAATAAAAACAGTGGAGCTTAGTAGGGATGAGGTATTTTATAGTGGTTTTCTTAAGGGTGCTTTTTTTTTTTTAACATGTATGTGTAAGTGCTTGCTGCTTTCATAAATGTATGTGCACCATGTTCGTGCCTGGTGTGTGGAAGACAGAAAAGGACATAAAATCCCCTGGAGCTGGAGTCACAGGCACTTGTGAGTCACCAGGTATGGGAGCTGGGAACTGAATTTGTCCTCTAGAAGAGCGGTTCCCATTGTACCATTTCTCTAGCCTCCTGTCTTAGTTAGGGTTCCTATTGCTGTGAAGAGATACCATGGCCATGGCAACTCTTATAAGGAAACATTTAACTGGGGCTGGCTTACAGTTTCAGAGGTTCAGTCCATTATCATCATGATGGGGAACATGGTGGCATGCAGGCAGATGTGCTGGAGTAATAGCTGAGAGTTCCACATCTTCAGGCAGGAGGAAGTCAGCTGAGACACTGGATGGTATCTGAAGCATATATGAGACCTCAAAGCCTGCCTCCATAGTGACACACTTCATCCATCAAAGTCATACCCACTCCAACAAAGCCACAGCTGATAGTGCCACTCCCTATGAGATTATGGGGGCCAATTATATTCAAACTACCACATTCCTCTCCCTGGCCCTCATAAGCTTGTAACAGTGTCATAATACAAAATGCATTTAGTCCAACTTCAAAAGTCCCCATAGTCTATCACAGTCTCAACAATGTTTTAAAGTTCAAAGTCTCTCCTGAGATACATGCAATCTCTTAACTGTAATCACCTGTAAAAATCAAAATAAAAAAGCAGATCACATACTTCCAAAATATAATGGCACAGGATATATATTACTCCAAAACGCAGGGAAGAGAGCATAGTGAGGAAATACTGGACCAAAGCAAGACCAAAAACCAGCTGGGCAAACTCCAAACTCTCCATCTTCATGTCTGATGTCAAAATGCTCTTCAGATCTCTAATTAATTTCAGTGACTGCAACGCACTTCTTTCTCTTGGGCTGTTTCCACTCCCTGTTAGCAGGTATCTCCTCAGCTCTGACATCTTGGGTTCTCCAAGGGAATCCAGGCTTCAACTTCACAGCTTCATGCAATGGCCTCTGTAGTAGGCCTCCATTCACGAACACCCCTGATACGTGCCTGGCCTCAGCAGTTTTATTCCATAACTCCTTTCTTCTAACCTTAACTCTAAATCCAGAACCACATGGCCAAAGCTGCCAAGTTTTTCTGCTTGCTGGGGCTGGAACATGACCCCCTTGTTCAATTACATCTTCACCAGCTTTCTGTCCTTCACTATCTAAGCTTGACTGGTCTGAAACTGGATCTCTAGAACAGGCTGGCCTCAAACTCTGAGATCTGCCAGCTTCTGCCTTTCTTTAAGATTTTATTTATTTATTTATTTTTATTTCATGTGCATTGGTGTTTTTGCCATGGGTGTTGGGGCCCCTGGAACTGGAATCACAGACAGCAGTGAGCTGCCATTTGGGTGCTAGGAATTGAACCCAGGTCCTCCAGAAGAGCAGCCAGTGCTCCCAACCACCGAGCCATCCCTCCAACCCAGCTTCTGCCTTTCAAGTGCTAAGATTAAAGGTGTGCCCCATCACACCCAGCTCTAAGCTTTTCTTTAGTTCCTGTCCACAATTTGGAAACTTAGCTGGGTGGGATCTTGCCCTGAGGTCACCACATCCTTTAATTCCATTTCTTAATCTGTTTATCTCCTTAAACACAGGATTTACCTCCATTCCACTTCGTGGTGCTCTTTTTCTCCTCGTGTTTTGTGATTTACCCTGCTCAGCTTGCTCCTTTTCAATATAAATCTTCATTCTAAAGGTAACACTAGTTACCACTAATAACCACATAACAGAGTCTATACTAGGCTGTTTTGTGATCTCCTCTGCCAATAGAATTCATTCAAAATTCTTCACTGTAGCCTCAGACTTTTTGAACAAGGGTAAAAAGTAGACACTTTCTTCACCAAAATATCGTTAAGACCAGTCCCTAGGCCACATACTAACGTTCTTTGAAACCTTGATCCCCATAGTTCATCAAATCACATTCAGCACCCTGTCTTCCATGTTCCTACTAGTATGGCCTATTAAGTGGTGCTTAAAGCATTCTATTGCTTTCCTAACCCAAACTCTCAAAAAGTCCATATTACTTCTAACAAAAACATGCTCAGGGCTATCACAGCAATACCCCAGTCCCCGGTACCAACTTCTGTCTTAGTTAGGGTTTCTATTACTGTGAAAAGACTCCAGGATCACAGCAACTCTTATAAGGAAACATTTCATTGAGGGGGTTTGCTTACAGTTTTGGAAGTTCAGTCCATTATTATGATGGGGAACATGGCAGTGTACAGGCAGACATGATGCTGGAGTAGTAGCTGAGAGTCCTACATCTTGCAGGCAACAGCAAATCAACTGAGACACTGGGTAGTATTCTGAGCATAGGAAATCTCAAAGCCCACCCCCAAGATGACACACTTCTTCCAATAAGGCCATACCCATTCCAGCAAAGCCACACCTCTAATAGTGCCACTCCCTATGAGATCATGGGGGCCAATTACATTCAAACTCCCACACCTCCCAAAATGAAACTTTAAAACAATGATAGATAAAAGAGTACTAGATGCTCATTAAGTTCCATTTTATTACTTCTAAGGCTACATTCACTTCACTTGGTAAATGTATTCTAACAAAGGCTTAACATCTAACAGTCATTAAATGTTGTGCGTGCACGCCAGACTGCAGGTGGCTTCAGTCACAGTGTGAAGGTCAGCACTTTCACTCACCGAGCCCCCCACATCCAGTCCTTAAACATTTTTAAATGTAAACCACACCACTCTTGTCTCTTCTGTTTGAAAATTACCTTGTTTTCAGTCAGCTGTGTTAGTTAGTCCACTTGTCCTATACAAGAGGATACTTGAATTAACTAGTTTAAATAACAAACAGCATGGTTTCTCAGTCCTGGTGACCAAGAAGTCCAAGATGAAGGCATGGGTGTGTGGTGAGGGCTCTCTTGCTTGTTCACATAGCTGAAGTTGAAAAGCAAGAGAGAGCAAAACCCTCTGTCCAGTCCATTTAGAAGGGGCATGATGTCATCAGTGAGGGGTGTGACTTTAGGTTTCATCAACTCTTAAATGCCTGACCTCAAGATGCTATCACATTAGCTACATCTGAATTTTGCAGAGTTTTGTTAAAAGCAAGGCATTTCTGATGCACCTGCTGCTGTTATTCCTGGGGGGAAAACATCCAACAAATGATTCACAAACTTGAGTTTCCTGCCAACACTAATTTATGACTTAGTCTGTTGTCAAATAAATCTTACTTGATTTGATTAATAATTTTAATTTGTGTGATTTAAATTCTTAATTACCTGAGCTTAGATTATTTTATTTATTTATTTGTTTGTGGCTTTTTGAGACAGAGTTTCTCTATGGAACAGCCTCAACTATCCTGGAACTGGAGTTATAGACCATGCTGGCCTTAAACTCACAGATCTGCCTTCTTCTGCCTCCCAAGTGCTGGGATTAAAGGCCTGCACCACCATGCCCAGCAATGCATTATATTTTTTAAAAGGCCGAACATTGTGGAATTGCCAGTTCTTTCTACTTCAAAGGCTGAAGTTGGAGGATAACTCAACCCCAACAACAACAATAATAATAATGAGAACTCATAAGGTCAGTGGTGGCACATGCCTTTAATCACAGCACTCGGGAGGCAGAGGGAGATGAATGGATCTTTGGGAGTTTTGGGCCAGCCTGTTCTACAAGAGTTCCTGTATGTATGTATGTATGTATGTATGTATGTATGTATGTATGTATGTGGGTGTGTGGGTGTGTGAGTGTCTGGGTGTGTGGGTGCGAGGGGGGTGCCCTTAAAATGTCGCCATGCTCTCCAAGAATTTATGTAGCCCGGACTGACCTCCAACTCACAGAGATTCACCTGCTTCCTCTGAGCCCTGAGATTAAAGACATGGGGCACCAGACCAGCTATTTCTATCTTAAGAGATCTTTCAAAGTATGCTTTGCACCATTGCTGAATGTAAAAGGAATAATTGCAGAATTGAAATTGATTTGAAATCATCTTTTAGGTGCAATTTGATGGAACAATTTCACCTTTACTTTCAATAGGGATGAGTTTGTCTTTGATATTACTTTTTATGATTTATGAATAAAAAACATTTAAGTTATAAAACATGTTTCGCAGGGAAGATATTAACCTTTATATATTACATGAGTGGCCAGCAACTATTGGAGATAAAAAGGTTTTAGCCAGATGGTCAACCATAACTTTAATCCCAGCACTTAGGAGGATGAGGCAGGTGGATCTCTGTAAATGTGAGGGTAGTAGAGAGTCCAGGAAAGCCAGGATTGCATACAAACACCCTGTCTCGAAAAAACATAAGCAAAACAAAACAAAAAAAGGTTTGAGCTTTCTGATTTCTTTGAACACTTTAATATAAAAATAGCATATACTAAAATACATGCATGTAATCATTGTATGCATGCTTATAAAAGGGACGGAAACTTTGAAATCTTTAAAAAAAAATCAGTCAGACCCCAAATAATTTGCTTTAATGGAGGCTTTTCTAATAAGTCATAAAAATGGATGGTTTCCTGATTCATTTTCATTTAATAGTTTTTCATTTCTTGCCATTTTGATAAGTTGCACTTGCTTTGAGCTTCTTGGTTTAATAGACTAGACATCTTTTCAGAGCAATCGAAATCAAAGTGAAGTATGGGTTTCCACAGAAGAGTACTGTGTATAGAAATCGTGACCCAACCGGATATCAAGCTGCTTTATTGAGGGGCATCATCAGCTGAGCGATTCATATGTGCCAGAAATGATGTAGAGCTGCTCAGGCAGATGTTGAAATCAGTAAACAAAGGCGGGAACATAATGTAGTTTGCCTGCCCTTAGGAAAGAAAAACAAATTACATATGATTTGATAACTGCCGAAGGAAAGGGAGCCTTAGTTTTACTTAAGGGATATCGTGTGCCAGCTACCATGCTAGGTCCTGTAGTTGGTAAAAAGATGTGTTTATATACTATATGTGCATTCAACACTGAAAGCGCTTAAAAACGAAGGGGTTTGGGAGATTTTCTGAATCCCATTAATAGTATGAAGCCTTTATTGTTTTTGTCAGTGTTCTCATTGTAAGACCGACTGGACACCAAACCTAGCGCGAAACAGCCTGACAATCTCGAACCTAAACTCACTGGGCGGGACTACACCCTCAGGCCCGCCTTCGACGGGTCTGCGCCTGCGCCAACGCAGCGGTCCCGCCTCTTGCAGGGCGTCCGCGCACCGGGGCAACTGCGCATGTGTCAGTGGTGAGTGCGGGCGCGGAGTGGCGCGGGAGCGGGCTAAGGGCTTCTGGTGGTTTGGGGGGTCGCGGGTGGGTTCCGTGGCGGCAGCGTGCGGTCAGTGGTGACCACGCCGTCCACGCCGATCTTCGAGACTTTCCCAGTGGGGCTCACCGCTCTGCGGGGTCCGTGGACTTGGGCACCGTGACCCGGAAACGGGCCCGAGCATCCCGCAGATGGTCCCGACGGAGTGGTGTTCCGACCGGAAGCGGGAAGACTGCCGGGGAAGGGGAGCACGTGCTGGACACAGCTGCCTAGGCTGTACCCTAACTTACCATGCTGTGTGTTCATGGCATGCTTTCTCCGTGGAAGTTTTTATCTCAGGTTGTGGTGGGGTTTATTTCTTTTTGAGATAGTGCCACTATGTAGCCCAGGCTGGCCTGATACTCATTGATCCTTCTTACTTCCTCTTGCTGTCCTTACACCTGCATCACCACACCCAGCAATCTTTCTTTAAAAAGTAAATAAATACTTGACAGGTTAAGTACTATGTAGAAAGTGAGATGGAAGGACTCATCTCAGGCCAAGAGCCTTGTCTGAATGTGAAAGCACAAGATTTTCATAGCCAGGCGGTGGTGGCACGCGCCTTTAATCCCAGAGGCAGGCGGATCTGAGTTCGGGGCCAGCCTGGTCTACAGAGCGAGTTCCAGGACAGCCAAGGCTATACAAAGAAACCCTGTCTCAAAAGAGAGAGAGAGAGAGAGAGAGAGAGAGAGAGAGAGAGATCCCTGCTGCAGCTGTTGCTCATTGCAGACCTCCTCCTTTGCTCTTGGTATCCATCTTCTTGTTACCTTGTTTTCATCCTTTCCTGCCAAGGCAAACTGCCGCATGCTGCTCTTCTTCTGTCTTCAACAGGCTCTTCTTCCCTGCATCCCATGACTCTGAGCCACACTGCCTTAATAGAACAATCCCCACATTGCCATTTCCTTGACTCTGAAGTTCCTCAACCTCAGCACTAAGGACATCTCGAGCTGGACCTATCTTTGAAGTGGAGGGCTATCTTCGGAACTATAGAAAGTTTGCCAGCAATGCCCTTGATTATGACAACCAAAAATGTTTCCAGATGTTTGCAAATGCTTCTCCTAGGAGAAGAGTGACTCCTAATTTTTCCCTTGAGAACCACTGATCTAGAATATGAACCAGGAAGGACTCCAGGTCAGTTTAATGATAATAACACAGCACTTCCTAGCCCTCTTTCAGACCTGAAAATCTCTAACAGAATTTCACAAATCCACTTAGATATTATAAAAAACAATATAAAACAGCCATATGGGATAGCACATACCTGCAACCTCAGGAAGCTAAGGCAGCAGGATCATGAGTTTGAGGCTAGACTAAGCTATGTAGTGAATTCCAGGACAGTCTGGGCTGCATAATGAGACTGTCTTCTGTATTCCTTTCCCACCTCAAAAAAAAAAAAAAAAGGTTAGTGGGCTAGAGAGGTGACTCAGTGGTTAAGAGCACTGGCTGCTCTTTCAGAGGACCTGAGTTCAATTCCCAGCACCCACATGGCAGCTCACAACTGTGTAACTCAGTTCCAGGGGATCTGATACCTTCACACCAATGCACATAAAATAAAGTTAAAAAAAAAAAAGTAATGGCAGAAACCTGTCTTCCATCACTATCTTAATAGGTAGATAAACGACCAAACACATAAAAAAATAAATAAAATTCATGCTTACTATCAGTAAATATTTGATTTGGTTATTTTACATTTCTCATATATATTCCTATGTATGAGGGATAACAAAAACGGCTTTGTGTGTGTGTGTGTGTGTGTGTGTGTGTGTGTGTGTGTGTGTGTGTATCTGCATGAGGGTGTCTGGTCCCCTGGAACTGGAGTTACACATAGTTGTGAGCTGCCATGTGGGTGCTGGAAATTGAACCCAGGTCCTCTGAAAGAGCAGTTAGTACTCTTAACCACTGAGCCGTCTCTCCAGCCCTGATAAAAAGTTTCTTAAAACTGGGTGTGGTGGTGCAGCTTTTAGTTCCAGCACTTGGGAGACAGAGGCAGGCGGATCTCTGTGAGTTCTAGGCCAGCCTGGTCTACAGAGTGAGTTCCAGGACAGCCAGGGCTACACAGAGAAACCCTGTCTTGAAAAAACAAAAAAACCCAAAACAAAACAGTTTCTTAGTAGGATCCTGAGTTTAAGAACATGTTTTATTTATGTGTTGCCGTCTGACTGCTGGATGAAATTCTGTTCACTAAGGTAGTGGTGAAGCGACTTGTAGTTTGTGCCTCGTGTTGTGTGGTGAAGTTGTGTAGTGAAGTGCCGTGTAACAGAGCTGAGTGCTGCTCAAGACAGCAGATTCGTTACGTGCTGAGTCTTCAGTTAACTTTGGGTTGTTGCACTGAGGCCAGCACCTCCCCCATACGCATTTGATTTTGAAACCTCATATACGAGGGCATGACCTTCAGTTTAAGAAGTTAACGAACGTCTAGGCTGTGTATCCCTAAGTTTTCCAAGGGTTTGGGCACTAGGTGAGAAAGTACAGTGGTCCTTCTGTGGACACCAGGCATTCATGTGGTGCACAGACACACATGGAGGGAAAAACGCTCACACAATTAAAAAGATAAGGAAAGGGTTGGACGTGCTAAGTGTAGATATGAAAAGACCTCCTCCTTGTAGAGATGGCAACTGCAGTGTCACAGATGCGAGCTGGTGAGAGGGTTCAGTAGGTAAAGTTCTTGTGGACAAGCTTGTTGCCCTGAGTTTGATACCCAGGACCCACAAGGCCAAGGTTTTTATCAAATGTGCTGGAAAACTAGAAACCCCGCAGAGAGAAGAACCTCAGTAAACCCGAAGTGCTAGAAACATGTAGAAAGTGCAACAAGGCAGAATTAAATAGGAAATCTTAAAGACCACCGGGAAAGAAAGGCACAGGAGAATACGAGGAGAGCTTTGATTAGAGCTCCTTGTGTCTGCAGGTGTGTGGAGGGCAGAGTCCTGCCTGCCTGTTTGTTTTTTGGCTTGTGAGATACTGTCTCTTTGTAACCCTGGCTGGCCTGGAACTGGCTATGTAGACCAGGCCAAACTCAGAGATCCACCTGCCTCTGCCTCCCAAGTGCTGGGATTAAAGATATGCATACACACACACACACACACACACACACACACACACACACACACACGCTCCTGACTACCCTTCCTTATTTCAGGGTTTCTCTCATTTTTGCTGCATACGTCTTGTGTTTCTACCCTCCCTGAGGCTGGGATGTCATGTACAAGCCACCTCATCTTTTTGTTGCTGTTTGTTTTAGATTTTATTTACTTGTATTTTATGCATATGAGTATTTGCCTTAATATATGTCTGCACATGTGTGCCTGGTGCCAGTCAAGGCCAGAAGTGGGCATCAGATCCCCTGGGACTGGAGTTACTGACTTGTGAGCTGCCATGTGGGTGCTGAACTAGGTCCTCTGGAAGAGCGGCTGTTGCTTCACTGCTAAGCTGTCTCTCCAGCCCTTGTCTGGCTGTTTGTACAGGGATCCCAAAGACTGACCTTGGGTTATCAGGGTTGCATAGCCAGTGATTTCACCTGCTAGGCCATCCCACCAGCCCTGGAAAGCTTTAGATATGTATGCTTTCTGTATAAAATCCACTTCTTGCCAGGCAGTGGTGAGGCACACCTTTAATCCCAGCACTCGGGAGGCAGAGGCAGGGAAATTTCTGTGAGTTTGAGGTCAGCCTGGTCTACAGAGTGAGTTGCAGGACAGCCAGGGCTACACAGAGAAGAAATCCTGTCTCGATGGGGGAAAAAAATCACTTCTGTTTGGGTTGTTGTTTTGTGTTTAATTTTTCTCATTGTTATTTGGTGAGCAGAGAAAACAAGTCCATACAACATATATTCTTGTTCTGCAGGTCATAGACAGTTTGTGAAATGAGTGATTCAGAAGATGATGATATACCCCAGCTCTCTTCCCACGCCTTAGCAGCTCTCCAGGAATTTTATGCTGAGCAGAAGCAATCCATCAACCCAGGGGGGGATGATAAATATAATGTTGGGGTAATAGAGGAGAACTGGGTAAGTAAAGGCATCCATGTCGGGAAATAGCAGTGTGGCACTTACCATTGCCTTGTCAAAGTTTAGTCTGTCTTTCCCTCTGCCACCTGTCATTCAGAAACTGAGAACTCTGTAGGGAGCAAGGGCAGGAAGCAGACATCGACATCCTAGGACAGTATGCGCAGATTTTCCTGCCTCTGACGGGCAGGCTGGCTGGTAACCAGAGGAGGGGTAGGAGTTTTGCAGGAAGTGGGATAATAATGTCATGTCCATAAGTAACTTGCGCTTTGTCCCTATTGGTTTTCATAGAACCCAACAATCCTAAAATACATCGTTTCAGTAGAAGGGGTAGCTGAACCTAACATATAATGAAAAATCGATGGAAGAATTTTTAAGAATAGGGTAATTTTTAGTTTTATACATTTTTGTATTTTATAGCCAGTGAGTTCCAGACCAGCCTGGTCTACAAATTGAGTTCCAGGACAGCCAGAACTGTTACACAGAGAAACCCTGTCTCAAAAAAACTAAACACACACAAAAAAACCCCAAAACAAAACAAAAAGTAGGTACCAGGGCAATGGTGCATCTTGTAATCCTAGCACCCAGGAGGCAGAGGCAGGAGAATCAAGCAGCCTGAGGTCCATTAGGCTATAAAGTGAGTTTAGGGATAGCCTGGGACACATAGCAAGCCCTTGCCTCAAAAAGGTAAACTAAAAAAGAAGTAGGAAGTAAAAAACTAAAACTGTCTGGGCCGTGGTGGTGCACACCTTGAATCCCAGCACTCGGGAGGCAGAGCCAGGCAGATCTCTGTGAGTTCGAGGCCAGCCTGGTCTACAGAGCGAGTTCCAGGACAGGAACCAAAACTACACAGAGAAACCCTGTCTCAAAAAAAATCAAAGAAAAAAAAAGCAAAAACAAACTAAAACTGTTGAGGGAAACCTCTACCATAAGTTGAGTAACAAAGCCTCAAATTTGTCTCCGCTAATTTCGAAGTAACATCCTGTCTTTCCCTGTCACTTGGTAAGTGGAGAAAGGTTTTATATCTTGTTTTGATTTGTTTTTTCAATACTTCTTATTTTTTGCCCAGGTTAGATCTTTCTGACCATCCTCCACCCTCGCTTAAAACTATGGTATAAAAATGGTCCTTTCCCTTTGCCTCAGGGGTTCTACCCAGTCAGACACCTTTCTCATGGATTCCGTCTTGTGGTTTGGTTTTGGTTTTTGGTTTTTCAAGACAGGGTTTCTCTGTGTATCCCTGGCTGTCCTGGATCTCACTCTGTAGACCAGGCTGGCCTCGAACTCACAGAGATCCGCCTGCCTCTGCCTCCCGAGTGCTGGGATTAAAGGCGTGCGCCACCACACCTAGTGCACCCCCAATCCTTGTGTATTTTTATTTGTTGTTTTGTTCAGGGCTGGCTTTGAACTCCTGCTCTTCTGCCTCTACCTCCAGGTGCTGGGGTTCCAGCTGTACCACCACACTTGACTTCTCTATGTGTTTTTCCCTTTTAGCTTGCTCTTCTGTGGATGAGCAGCATGAATTTGAAGTATTATTCTTTAGGTGGTCTATCTTTTTCACCTGCTTACTATTTAGAATATTATATTTACATACTTCTTTTCTGACTGTAAAAGTAATAGCTGTTGTATAAAATATATAAAAGCATGAACAAAAACGTATTATTATTGCTCATTATTGTCACTTATCTAATTTGGGGACTTTCATTTAGGGGCAGGGAACTTCTTTATTCCCAGCACTCAGGAGGTTGAAGCAGGAGGATCATTAGATCAAAGCTGGCCTGAGTTATACTGAGAAACCCCTATCTCTAAAACAAGTAAACAAAAATAACCAAGGACTGGGAATATAGCTCATTGGTAGACCACTGCCTAACATGTATTCCACACATGTATTCCTGTGTTCCATATCTAGCAATACACACACACATGCACACATGCACACAAACATGTGCATGCACACAGAGACAAAAGAAAAGCAAGAAAATTCTGGATGCGGATAGTAAAGAAGATCCAGGAGGGGAGGGGGTTGGCGAATTGGCTCATTAGTAAAGTACGTATCATGTAGCCATGAGGACCTGAGTTCAGCTTCAGCACCAGGTAAACAGCTTCGAGGGGTGATGCACACTTGTGATCCCAGCACTGGGGAGGTGGACACACGAGGACCCCCTAGAACTTCCTGGCCAGCTAATCTAACCAAATTGATGAGCCCCACATTTAGTGAGCGTCTTGTCAAAACATAATAGTAAGGTGAGGAGCAGTTGAGGAGGCATCCAGTGCTGACAGACACATGCCACACACACGAAAGAAGATCCCAACCCTTCCCCAGGAGGAGCAGGCCATCCTAGAATCTCAGGATCAGAGCCTTGTTGCCCCTCTCAATAACTTGATTAGAAACCAGAACTTTAGAGCTGTACTTCGTGGTACCCGTCTGTTACCCCAGCACTCAGGAGGCAGAGGCAGGTGGAGCTCTGAATTCGAGGCCAGCCTGGTCTACAGAGCGAGTCCCATGATAGCCAGAGCTACACAGAGAAACTCTGTCTTGAAATACCAAAAACAAAACAAAACAAAAAAAAAAAAAAAGAAAGAAACTAGAAGTCTAGGTCATACATGCATGTCTGTTACGCAGCACACAGGAGGGTGGAGGCAGAAGAGCTTAGGGTTATCCTCGCTACCTAGCAAGTCTGAGGCCAGCCTCATCACTACCACCTCACCCATAAAAAACTGGATTGCTAGCTGTGGTGGTGGCTGCCTTTAATCCCAGCACTGGTAGGGGGGCGTTGGCTGAGGCAGATGTATCTGAGTTCCAGACCCAGCCAGGGCTACATAATGGTACTCTGTCTCGAAAGGAAGAAGGAAGGGAAGGGGGGAGGGGGAGAAAAAAGCTAGAAATCTAAAATTCCGTCAGTATTCTGATAACAATCTGTTCAGCTAAGCTGTCAGTCAAGTGTGAGGACAAAGTAATACATTTGAGACTGGCGGCACTCCCTCCCAGCAGAAAGGTCTGCTCTAGCAAGTAAGCCAAGGAAGGAAGGTGGGAGGTGACTCTCGGGAGGTGGCCATACGACACACAGCAGGAGAGGGTGCCTAGATGCCATGCCGGCTGACACCAGGTCAGGGAGGTGCCCTTCTGAAAACCAGGACAACATTGGTCTTCTAGGAGATCTCTGGGGGAGCGGGGATAGAATGGTAGACTACTCAGCAGGAAGAGGGTTGTATTCATAGGCCAACAGAGGGTTTGGGAGAACTGAGGGTAAATACAAAGGACTTGGGACAGCTCATTTGGTGGAGCGCTCACCTAGCATTCATGAAACTGGATTCATCCCTAGTACTTCACAAAATGGGCACGTTGGCTCACACTTATAATCCCAGCACTTGAGGGGGGCGGGGCAGGAGAATCAAATGTTTCAAGCTCATTCTTGGCTACCTAGGGAGTTCAAAGCCAGTGTGGAATATGTGAGACCCTGTCTCTAAATAAATAAATACATGGATGGGGCAATCATGCATGTAATGACTAGGAAATGCAAATGACCACACTGGAAAGTCATGTGCTCTGTTACGTGGCTCAACCGTGTTGGTTCCAGTTATCCAAATGTGGATTACACCTCCATGGAGTACACCTCCAAGGGAGGGGGTGTGTATGAGAGAGCACAGGACGCCAAAGAACTAGATCAGCCTGGAGATTGCGTTTAAACACAGCATTTAGAGGTGGGGTGACAGGGTGAAAAAGAACTGAAGATGACGGCTTCTGATGAATGGGGCCCAAGAGTGAGGAGATGTGGGGTGATAGGAGGCTTAGTTTTCATTGTAAATCTAGTAGTTTTGGGGGGCGGTTGTTTTGCTTATAAGGCCATGTTCCTATAATACAGTGTCAATAGGCTCTGTAATTCCACGGCTTTGGAGGTGGGTGTTAAGAGGAACAATGGTTTTTGAATGGAGGTGGGGAAGGAAGGGAAAGAGAAAGGAAAAAGAAAAGGAAAAGATTTTTGTTATTTTGTGGAATGACGTGAAGAGAACCAAAACCGTAGGCCACTAGTAGTGCTGATGAGGAATAGGGTCGTTTGGGGCCTCCCTGCAGACCGCTCTTGTGACTTGGGATACTTGAGAGTGGATACGGTCCTCTGCCTCTGTGATGCAGGGGAGTGAGGCTCCTTTCCTCCAGCCACCCATGTAGAATCCATGTAGACACAGGCATGAATTCATATGTACATGTAAATGTATGTGTGCATTCTGTCTTTGGAAACATTTTGAATCTTGTGTTTACAAGTAAATATTCAGCCAGTGCTGTGCAGACTAAATGTGAAATACATAAAAATGCTGGTTTGCATTAGCCAGAAATGTTACTGACTTAAAGAATCATGCGTACTTTCTTACCATTTGCTATTTGAAACAACAAGTTCAGTTGTAATTTTGAAGGCTGCTGACCCATGGCTAGTAAGCCCTCCCAGATAAACCTTTTGACCGGAGCTGGAGTAAGACTACATCTTACCGGGGTTGGGGATTTAGCTCAGTGGTAGAGCGCTTGACTAGCAAGCGCAAGGCCCTGGGTTCGTTCCTCAGCTCCGAAAGAGAGAGAGAGAGAGAGAGAGAGAGAGAGAGAGAGAGAGAGAAGACTACATCTTACCTAGTGCTGGGGATATGACTCAGTTGGTAAAGAGCTTGCTTTACCTGCGTGAGGCCCTGGATTTGACACCTGCACTCAGTACTTAACAACTATAATACCAGTGAGTACTAGTGCTGAGAATGGAGTGCTTGCGTAGCACATACAAGGCACTGGATTCAATTTCAGGAGCCCAAAGGAAGAAGAAAAGTATTTAGCCGGGCGTGGTAGCTCATACCTGTCATGTCAGCTTTCAGAGGGGCTGAGGCAGGGGATCAGTTGTGAGCTTGACATCAGTCTGGGCTATATAATAAGTTCCAGCTCAGGCTGAGCAAGTGTAAGCCCTTAACTCCAAATAATGGTTTAATACTAATCGCACAAAGCAACAATAGCTCCCAGAGGGATGGCTTAGCAGTTAAGGTGTTTGCATTTTCCAGAGGACCTGAATTCAGTTTCCAGCACCCACAGGCAGCTTACAGCTGCTTGGAACTCCAGCTCCAGGGATCAAGCATCCTCTTCCGGCCTCAGGCTGTGCACGCGCGTGCAAGCACACACACACTCAACATGCACACACACCACACTCCCCAAAAATAATATAAGTAAATAAATGAACAAGGCTAGGGCAATAGTAAATAAAGCAGAGCGCTCTAAGGCCGCAGCGAAGGCTGCTGTGACAGGCGCTGTGATAGCAAAATGCAAGGGTCCCAGTGCAGACACTGGGTTAGCGGGGGTCAGAAAAAATATCCAGAGGCCAGAGAAACATCCAAAGTGACAGCAGTTATCGTTAACAAACGTCAGTCCTCATGGTCTGTGCACAGAACTAACATCTCTATAGATTCAAGTGTTAAAATAAGAATATTAAGAAGATGCAGTGTTTATGATCTAGGGTAAGGAAACAGATGGTGGATAAAACTGATGACACAAGATTAGCTTATAAGCTTTAATCCCAGCACTCAGGAGGCAGAGCCAGGCGGATCTCTGTGAGTTCGAGACCAGCCTGATCTACAAAATGAGATACAGGACAGGCATCAAAGCTACACAGAGAAACCCTGTCTCAAAAACAAAAACAAAAAAACCAAACAAACAAAAAATTAGCTTATAAAGGTAAGAGACAAGACAAGGAGTGTCTGTGTGTGAGACCCGTGGATGAACACCCCGTGTACTCATGAGCCAAGAATGGCCAGCACTGGAAACTACGGAACCATCCATTTCTTTCTGTGTGTAAGAGTGTTGGCTCACATGGATGTATGTGTACCGTGTGCATGCCTGCTGCCCAAGGAGGTCAGAAGAGAGTCCTGGACCCCTGGACCTGGAGTTGTAGATGGCTGTGAGCCACTGTGGGGGTGCTGGGAACGGAACCCAGGTTCTCTGCAAGGGCAACAGGTGTTCTTAACCGCTGAGCCTGTCTCCAGGCCATCAGAACATTGTCATTGCCTCAGGAGGAAACCCGTCTCTCCTCTTTAGCTGTCCTGGCCTCCCTGGCAGTCCTTCCATTGCCTGGCAACACTAGTCTCCTTTCTGTTCCTGTCCGTTGCCTCTTCTGGGTATTTCATAGGAATGGACTCACCTAACAAGTGTGATTTTGAGTCTGATTTTTTTTCCACTCAGTGTTTCCCAGTCACACCTGTTCTACACTGTAGCACATGTCAGTACCTAGGTCCCTCTGGATGGACCCGAGTCCACTGTGTGGGTAAACACTGCATTTTTGTGGGTGCCTGGTCTTCACCTGGCAGGCTCTTAGCTGGTTCTTGCTCTTGACAGATTTTCATTTCTTTAACAAATAATCTTCTAGAACCTGGGGCCACACACATGCCAGGCAAGCGCTGACCTACATCCCCAGACCTTGGACAGATTTTCAGTCAGACTCTGTGCATGACAGAATGGACATCCTAGGGGAGAGAGGTGGAGAAATGCGCTGGCCACAGAGGAAAACCAGACTGCTTTTCCACATTAGCATCATCCTTCACTTATAAATGTGAATATGTAAGTAGGAACCCCCAGAAATGTAAAGAAAGTCACCCATCAGTATGAAACCAAACAGACTAAAAGCAAACATAACTGTGGGAAACACAGCAAATAACTTGGGAAGCATGGAGGAGTGAGGACAAAGGAGCGTGGACACTGCTGACTGGCCACAGGGGTCTTCAGCACGCTGTCCTTTGAGTCTGGATTCCTCTCCATGGTGGTTGACTCTGGAAGTCTAACCAGGTTCAGGTGGGTATGTTCTGCCATCAAGAGAACACTGGCTGGTTGTTAGTGTAATCTCTGTGACACTCGCAGCCCCTGATACTCAGTGTAGATTCTGTTGATACACTGGGGCTTTGTACCAATTTTAAATAACTTACAAGGAAAGCGAGCTGATGACCAGTTAAATGTATGTGTACTGGCTTAGGAGGTAGATGCTGAAGAAGCGTGTGAATTCTGAGCCGGTCATCCTGTTCCCATTACAGCAGCTGAGCCAGTTCTGGTACAGTCAGGATACTGCTTTGCGGCTTGCACAGGAAGCCATCGCTGCCGCTGGAGAAGGTGGCAGGTGAGATTCAACTTTTGTTTCTTTCTCTTTTCTGGTTTAAATTAGTTTCAGGGACACATGGAAACACAATGGTGACACTTATGAGGCACAGATGAATGTGTAAATGAATTTGTTTGTTTGTTTGTTTTGAGAAAGGATTTCTCTGTGTAGTTTGGAGCCTGTCCTGGAACTCACACTGTAGACCAGGTTGGCCTCGAACTCTCAGAGATCCGCCTACGTCTGCCTCCCGAGTGCTGGGATTAAAGGCGTGCGCCACCACCGCCTGGCTATAAATGAATATTTTTAACATCCTTCCTAAATGAGATGGTTTCTTAAAAGTCCGAATTATAATATGTAAATATTGTCACATGGTTTGCAGCTCATGGTTCACTAAGAACTGCTCCAGGGCAAAGTCTAGGGAACACTGGGAAATCTATTCACTGTAGTGTCTCTCTCACTCCTGCACCCTTCTCTCTGAGACAGGGCCTCATATAGCCCAGGCTAGCCTCAAACTTTTTATGTAGTCCATCTCCTAAGACCTGAGATTACACATGTGAGCTACCGCTCCCAACTTCGCTAACATTTCTGATTTCTACTTTTTCTCCTTTTCTTTTGCAGCATTAGGGATCAAATGCAGGGTGTTGTACATGCTGGGCAAGGACTATAGCAAGCTACATGTTCAACTTTATCGGAATTTTCCCAGGGGCCTGCTCTGAGAAAATCCTTCCCAGAGTCCTGGGGAAGATGCTACATCTGATATGGGGTTATCTGAGGGAAAAGAATCTATGTACAGCAATTTCTTACGTCCGTTTACTTTATTTCTCTATAACAAACTTCTGTCTACACAGCTTCAGTTCCATCCTGACACTCAGTTCTTCTCTGTCCTTTCTTTTTCTGCCCTCTCATAGTCCTAGTAATAGCTAAGCTCTTATGCTCTCGACCTCATCCTCATCTTCCATTCCTCCTTCCTCCATATTTCCTTCCTCTTTTCCTACAGTCTACAGAATTTTTCTTTGCTCCTCACTCCTTGGCCTGAGCCAGTCTGCCTTACTATCTACCGAAACTCTGCCTTGTTTTTTTCTCTCCAACCACAAGACTCTGACTGGACTAGGAATTCTGCTCCAGTCTTTACAGCACCTGGTTATGCAAAAAACTCTTTTGTCCTGAGTCAGTAGCTCTGGCATGCCACTAGGCCTGAAGGAAAGGGATGGTCTGAGCTTCATTTGCACAAGAAACAAAGCTTTGCATCCACAGCCCACCTGTTTCCTGGGCTCTGTAGGGGTGTAGATCAGCTGTAGGTCTGAGAAGCTTAGTTGTTTGCCATGTGGCCTAGTGGTATATGAGCGCAAGAGAAATTCATAGCAGAAGACAGCTGATGTATTAAAAGCTGAATATCATCGAATATTCCTTGATATTTGACTTTCCTCTAGAAGAATTCCTTGACCCTTCTAGGTTTAGCTTTATTATATACAGCTGAATCTCTGTTTCATGCACTTGCAGCCTGCAGCACAACTTCTTAGGGAAAAAAATTATTTTCCCAGGGCCACCCTCTAGCTTTGCTTCAGCTCTTCCTGAGGACCCCCTGGCCAGCATGCTGGGGGTCTTTCAGCCTGCTCTGTTCTAGGCTCCCCATTTCTGTGCTCCAGTTCCTAGTCTGCAGCCTCATCTAAGCGGGTTACACCCCATGCCTTCCACAGAAGAGGGACTTGCCAGAAAATTGTTTTGATTTCCTCTTTCTCTGAACTATAATGGTTTTGCTGAGTGTCTGATTCTGGCTTTTGAAAATGTTGTTAAGAATCTTAAGAAACCCAACATTCAAAAAGAAAAAAGAAATGTAACATTTTGACCATATGTAGAAAATCTGCTTTCTCCCTCCCTACCCCCTGCATGTTTAGGATTCTCTCTTAATCCTTGGTATTCAGTGTCTTGATGTACAACTTCCTCTCCCACACTGGACCCTGGGGAGGCCCTTCATTCATGTGGCTCATGTTTAATTTGGGAGGTTTCTTAAGTTACTTCTTCGATTTCCCCCATCTCTCCTGCTGTGTGTGTGTCTTTGTTTTCTGTTCCTTTTCCTGGAACTTCTGTTATTTGAGAATGGAACCTGATCCACTCACCCCACTCCCCTTTTTAAAAACCACTTGTCTCTACCCAGATTTTCTGGACGAATCCTCAGCTTGCATCTTCCGAGTTCTGTGGTGAACACTTGAGAGAGTGACAGGATTTATTTGGGATGATGGTTGCAGACATTTCAGTTCGAGGTGTCCTAGTGCTGGCTTCATTTCAGAGCTGGAATACAGCAGAGTGGTACCTCTTGGCAGCCAGGGATGGGTCCTTGGGCAAGGTGTGCCCTTCAAAGGCCCATCCCCGGTGGCCTGCTTCCTCTAAAGTATCCACTCCTCAAAATGACACCCCAGCGGAGTACTAAGCCTTCAACACATGAGTAATGTCTCCTTCCTGCGCACCCTCTGTTGATGCTGAGTAATTTCCCTCATATGTGATATTAGATGTTCTCCTTGTATGTTGGCTGAGCTCTGCCTTTTCCTTCATTCCTAAGGGTAGGCGGAACACTTAAAAACTAGGAGAGTTGACCTAAGTGTGGTGTGTGTGTGGGCGGGGGGGGGGGGGGGGGGTCATTTCAGGGACCACCGGTGAGCTGCACCCCATCCCTCTTTTTGCTGGGTCTCTGTAGTGAGGGATCAGGACGAGCTACCGTTTCCCAGGAAGCCTCTGAGGTTTTCCTGTGTGCTGGTTGGAGGTCCAGGCCAGCAGCCTTCAATGCCTGGAGGGAGGCTCCCCGGCCAGTTGGTTTACTGTGACCCTTGGAACTTCTCATCTTCGACCTGCAACCCAGGGTGCTGGCATTGGGATCCAGGACCTTGCTCTCCCACAGCCCTCTTCTAATCTCCACAGGATACCTTTTGGTCATCTGTGTCCGGCACTCCCTCCCAGACATCCCCCAGGCCGCAGAACATTCCTCCGGTTTTCTCCAGTTACCTCAGCGCATGGGGATATGAAAGAGAAGCCTGGGAACAAACTGTTTCTTAAATAGATCTTTCACAGCTTCTGTTTTTAGCCCCACCTTCACTCTCCTGGCTTGAGTTTCCTGGGTCTGCGTTCCCCGGAGCCCCTGGGGATGCTCTCCTGGCTGCTCCTGCCAGGTTTAACTGCTTGGGCCAGCCCAGCCAACCACCCCACCTGTTGACTCTTCAGCTTCCTGAGTATAGCTGCTTTACTCCCCTGCCCTGTTCCCTTCACTCTCAGAAATTTATTCCTAAACAACAAAGCAAAACGAAGTTTTACTGTTTGCTTAATGGACTTTGGTGGGGGACACATGGGACTCATGTGGATGAGTGTGTCGCATGTGTCTTCCTCAGCTGGAAGTCTTACTTTCTCCGTCTTTGATTTTACATTGCTGTTTATTTGGTTTTTTCTTAGCTTGTTGGCTTTCAACTCCTGGTAAATACTTGAGCTCATGGCTGATTCGGGCTCATGTGTTTGGAGGTTTTGGTTATGGTGAGCTGGCCTGTGGGAAGCAGCACATATGGCAGAGGTAGCCAGGAACCAAAGCAAAGCATGTTCCCAATGACCTAGCTTCCTCACAGCCCCCTTCTAATGACCACAGACCAAGGCTTTAAACATGCATTTCAGCTGGGCAGTGGTAGCCCGCACCTTTAATCCCAGCATTTGGGCAGGTCTCTGAGTTTGAGGCCAGCCTGGTCTACAGAACAAGATCCAGGACAGCCAGGGCGACACAGAGAAAAACCCTGTCTCAAAAAACAAAACCAAACAACACCATACAAATGTCTGTAAGACAGTTGAGGTTGAAGCTGAAACATTTGGTGATAGTATTTTCTTTGATATGTTGGTTTTCCCACTAATTTTTAATTTTTGTTTTGTTTTGGTTTTGGTTTTTCGAGACAGGGTTTCTCTGTATAGCCCTGGCTGTCCTGGAACTCACTCTGTAGTCCAGGCTGACCTTGAACTCACAGAGATCCACCTGCCTCTGCCTCCCGAGTGCTGGGATTAAAGGCGTGCGCCATCACCGCCCGGCTAATTTTTAATTTTTACCATTAAATATTAATTGGAATCAACTTTTCTTCCTTCCTTCCTTCCTTCCTTCTTCCCTCCCTCCCTCCCTCCCTCTCCCTCTCTCTCTCTCTCTCTCTCTCTCTCTCTCTCTCTCTCTCTCTCTTCCTTTTTTCTGAAAGGGGAGCTCGGTATTGGCAGAGCCATGCTGCTGTGGAGGCAGTTGAGGGCTGCTGACCCTGGGCCCTCCCCGTTGTACCCCTCCTGCCCACTGCTGTGTTCACATCTCCGGGGAGCAGTTACTCTTATACTCTATGTTTTCTTTTATTTTAGTTTATTTTCACTAGTTCTTGGAGAATTTTGTATGATGCATTTTGATTATATTCACCATCCGAGTCCTCCCAGATGTTCCCCCCAACTTTATGTTGTCTTTTCTTTTTTAATCCATCAGGTAGGATCTGTATGGAGTGTGGCCTTCACTGGAGTGTGGTCAACCACAGGGGGCTGTAGCCTTAAAGAAAACTCACTGTCCCTTCCCCCCCAATTATCAGCTGGCAGCAGCTCCTTGGTGGCTAGCAGTGGGACTTGGCGCTACCTCCCCTCTCCATGCTGGGATTTTGCCAGCCCAAGTCTGCAAAGGTCTTTTGTTTGTATTTTTGTATTTTCAAGACAGGGTTTCTCTGTTTAACAGCCCTGGCTGTCCTGGATCTCACTCTGTAGACCAGGCTGGCCTTGAACTCACAGAGATCCTCCTACCTCTGCTTCCTGAGTGCTGGGATTAAAGGCGTGCGCCCCCACTCTCTGGCCAAAAGAGACTTCTAACCTTAAACCATCATATGAATTGCCTTTTAGGGGATAAGCGTATTACATGTTAGTTTTCTCAGATGCAAAAGTCACAAATACATACAGTAAAATAAGTCACAGTCTTTATGTGGATGTAAATGTGTTATATGGAGGTATAGCTTGTAAACAACTGAATGTATGTAAGTTTCCTGTATGTGGAAATACGGTTAATGCATTCAGTAAGGGTGTAAGGAATCTTCTTTTAAGTTTTAAGTGGAAACGAATTAAAATACTTTTTTTCTAGAATCAGAAAAAAAAATGAAATCTGAGCATAGAGACTTTTAAAAAGTTATTATTTGCACCACTCATGATCTCAGGTTATACACTCGCTTCCAGAATCGCATGCGTGAGTGCACCCAGCGTGTATCAGAAGCTCCGGGAGCTGCATGCGGGGGACATCTCTGTATACATCTTTGAGTATGACAAAAGATTCGCCATATATGGGGAGGAATTTGTCTTCTATGATTACAACAGTCCACTGGACTTACCCGGAAGAATCGCTGAGCACAGCTTTGACATCGTGGTGGCCGATCCCCCTTACCTGTCTGAGGAATGTCTCAGGAAGACATCCGAAACAATCCGGTTCCTGACTCGGGGCAAGGTTCTGCTGTGCACAGGTGGGTGCTGCCCTTCACGTCCTGTAAGCCCTGTCAGGGTGCTGGCTTCTAGGGTTGGCAGAGATCTCAGAACCAGATCCTGAATCTGCCACTTACTGTATGACCTTAGCCAAGTTTTGTGACCTCCCTTGCCCCAGAGGGCCATTGTGAATTGAGTGACGTAGCACACATGACGTGTTTAACATGGTCTGACTCACGCCCGTGGACACGTTAGCTATTCTTTTTAGTAGCCACCACCATTATGAGCACATACATGCACTACACACACAGCACATCTGTGCACCACACCACACACACAGCACATAATAAAAGAAGTGAAAAAGGAGGCACTTTGCAAACACGTTAGAAGTTAAAAGGAATATAAAGACTATATCCTGGGGCTGGAAAGATGGCTCAGCAGTTAAGAGCACTGGCTGCTCTGTCAGAGGACCCAGGTTCAAGTCCCAGCACCCACATGGCAGCTCACACCTGTCTGTAACTCCAGTTCCAAGGCTTCTGACACCTTCACACAGATATGCATGCAGGCGAAACACTAATACACATAAATTAAAAGAATAATAAATAAATAAATACTATATCCTGTGTACAGTGGGATTGTCCCCCAACTATTCAGGGGTTTCATCTAGAGCCCAGGTGTGGGTGCATTTGACTGTCAGCTCACTCACTTTGTTCTTCACAGGAGCCATCATGGAAGAGCAGGCTGCTCAGCTCCTCGGTGTGAAGATGTGTAAGTTTATTCCAGAGCACTCCCGAAACCTGGCCAATGAGTTCCGCTGTTACACCAACTATGATTCTGGTCTGGACTATGAAACCTAAATTCACATGGCAATATGTGACAATAAAGGACTCGGAGGAACACGTCCACTTCCCGGTTTACTCTCTTTCTGTTGACACGTGACCTCCCCCACTCTGCCCTGGACTGGGACTCTCCTGGCTTAATTTTCAAACTAAAATGTCTCATTGCTGTTTCGGTAATGAAGTTGGGATTCTTACACAAACCAGGTCCGTGGACTTGAGTAGAGAGAAATGTTTAATTGTTCAGCGTCTGTGAAAACAGAACAGGCCTCCTGAATGGCACAGGACCTTGGCCTCTGCTAGAAGTTTCCATAACATGGGCAGCTTTTGCCTGCCCAGTGGACTGGGAGTGCTCTGGAAGCTTCTTAGAGACCTGACCTGCCTCCTCGGAGCAGGTTGATGATCCAAGCAACCAGTGTTCCAGCTCCTCCCGGGTTCAACCTCCCTCTCAGCTGAGAGTCCTGATGGAATGTAGCACTGCTGTCCCAGCATGTGGCCCAGCTCAGCACCTCACTCCAGACTGTGAAAGGGGATGGCAGTGCCAAGCCAAACTCCACAACCAAGCAACAGAGCTGGGGGCTGTGCTGGACCCTTGCTGTGAAAAGCTATTTACATCCACCCATACCCCAGAAGTCAAGGGACAACCGCCAGGTGGAAGGTGGCACCTGCCTGTAATCCCAGCACTAGGGAGGTTGAGGCAGGAGGGTTGTAAGTTTGGGGTCAGCCTGAGTCACTCTGTCTCCAAATAAAACCATGGATAAGTAGAATTTGGAGAGATCTTAAGAGACATCATGCTGAGTGCAAAAGCCAGCGCCAAAGCCCACACTTGCTGTTTCCAGTCACAGTATCTGAGAATGGAGAACCGCATAGCGGTGACAGGGGTCAGGATGGGACATGGCAAAGGAGGCTGAGTGTGGCCACAAAGGGCCGTTCTCTGTGGTACTGGGATGTTTCTCGGATCTGCTTGTGATCTCATTACATGGTGCACGTGAATCTGACTGACTCCAAATGGCATCCAGGGAGAGTCATTGCCATTTTCTTGGCTGTGACATCACACTACAGTTACCCAACATGCTGCTTTCAGGGTGTTGGGTCTCAGGCCCTCCGTATGTCTAGAATGAGCTCCAGCTGGACTACAGAAGGATTTCTGGTGGGCAGATAAAAACCAGCTACCTTGGGAACTTGTGAAAGTGGCTTTCCATCCCCCAAAGGAGCCCTTGTCCCGGCTACTTGTCCTTATAATCCACATGGTCTCCCCCCCCCCCCCCCCAGCACTCACTGTCTCACTGCTCACACTGCACTCCGGTCTCTGCTCTCCAGTTCTCTCACACTGCTCTGTCTCTTGCTATCTCCACTGTTCTCTTCCACTTCCACAGCCCTGGCCATGGCCAGTCTGCTTTCCTTTCTATATGCCTCTGGATAGAGTGTCTCTCTTACCCACAGTAAAAACCTTTCCCCTAATGGAGCGGTCATGTTGGCAGTTTCTGTACCATACCCCTCACTGGAAACAAGTCAAGAGTAAGTACATAAGGTCCCTCTGGTGGTTTGGTAACTTTTGAGACCTACAATCGTGTCAAAATTAAAAAAAAAAAAAAAAAAATCAACCCGTCTCTCTGGGAAAGGATAACTTGCTTTGACCAAAAGAATGTCATTTGGCCAACATGTCACTTGTCCTATCCCCCACCCTCACACTGACCAGCATCCTCCGGGTGGAAGTTGCTCTAGCAGCCAGCCCTTGACTTGGACAGCAGCACAGCTGACCTGCAGGGGAGGAGAAATGAGCCCGGGGTTGGACACCTGTGTGGGCTAGTTCATGCCATCATGAGACAAGCTGTAGTCATCAGAGAGCAGGGAGCCTCGATTGAGAAAATGCCTCCAGAAGACCAGGCTGCAGGCAAGCTGTAGGGCATTTTCTTAATTAGTGATTGATGGGGGAGGGTCCAGCCCATGGTGGGTGGGGCCATCCCTGGGCTGGTGGTCCTGGGTTCTATAAGAAAGCAGGATGTGCGAGCCATGAGAAGCAAGTCAGTAAGCAGCACCCCTCCATGGCCTCTGCATCAGCTCCTGCCTCTAGGTTCCTGCCCTGTGTGAGTTCCTGTCCTGACTTTCTTCAGTGATGAACATCAATGGGAAATATAAGCCAGATAAACCCTTTCCTCTTCAAGTTGCTTTTAGTCATGGTGTTTCATCTTAGCAATAGGAACCCTAAGACAGCACCAGAGGAGACGGACTTGCTGCTACAGGCAAAATCCAGCCTGTCCTGGCTGACCCAGAGGCAGAGGCCAGGGACGGGAGTCCATCCGTGCTCAGAGACCAGGAGATCCTTAGACCTTGGCTGTCACATTCCCAGATGGCATCACTCTAAGACGTGCTGCTTTTCTGAGACACCTGGCACACGCTGTTACATTGCTTAAAATGTTTTTTAAACAATAGCCCCTATCTTATTGTTTCCGTATGAATCAATTTGCCACAAATTCCTTAGGCCAGAAACAAACATTAAGTGACCAGGTATGAGTAGAAATGAAATGTTCAGTTTAGGAACTGTGGACAGCTAACAGTGTAGAAGTCAGAAACCGAGCTGTCCTGAAAGTTGCAACTATTCTAGGAAAGAGACCGGGCACAACCTAACCCATCAGAAGCGTTAGGCCTGCAGAACTGTCGTGAAGATTGGGGTTTTTTCCCCCTTTGGTGCTGGAGATTGAAGCCAGGGCCCTATGCATGCAAGGCAAGCACTCTACCAGCTGAGCTACATCCCCAGGCCTGTAATAGGCTCGTTTAAGAAGCGGCCAACATGCTTCATGGCTTTGGGACCCTCGATGTTGCTACAGTGGTGGTAAACCTGTGTTCATACGTGACCTTGACCGTTCTTTGAACCGCATAAAGACCTGCAGCTGTTTCTGCAGCTCTCAGAACACTCGTTGGGTGCATTCCTGCCTAACCAGACAGAGGTGCTTGGGCTAAATTCAAGCAGGCTGGCCCAGGAAGCATTTCTCTCCTCTCCCTCTGCCCGCATCACAACAGTAGACAGACCAAGCATCGTGGATGCTCAGAGCAATAAACCTTCACAATTTACATATGATTTGAATTCAAAGTGTCCCTCACAGGCTCATGTGTTTGAACACTTGGTCCCCAGCTGGTGGCGCTGTTTGGGAGGTTGTGGATCCTGCATCCTAGCTGGCATCAGTGAGTCACTAGGCGTGAGCCGTGAAAGGGATGGCTACATAGAGCTCTCTCATCCTGTCTGTCGGGGGATGTGACCCGCTGCCTGCGAGCTCTCCTGGCTGTGATGGACTGTACCCTTTGACGTATGAGCCACACTAAGTGTCACATGGATGAGGAAAGTAATACACTGGTCAAAGGACTTCAGAAGTTGTTCAGAACCTTCTGCTCATCCTTGGGAGCCCTTTCTAGTAGGAAGATCTGCACCCACTGTGACCAACCCTAGGAGGGAGGGAGACCCTGGCCTTTGCGGTTTTGCTCACAGAATCTAAATGTTCCTTGTGGGATGCCGACTGGGGGGTTGAAGGGATGAGGAGCCCACTGCAAGAGCAAATGAGAGACATGGGGACATTTAACAACTCCCTTGTTCTGTCCCCTTCACTTCTGAAATCAGACCCGGAGCCAGTCACCAAGAAACAACATATGGTTGTGTCGTGTTGTGTTTTCCCCTTTGCATTGATGAGAAAATAAACTAAGAAGTTTAGGTAATTGGCCCCTGAACATGGATTGCTGGTATTGGCCCAAAGTTGGTTGGTTGGTTGCACTACGTTGTTAGGAGACAGTGTGTCTTGGTGATTGTCAACTAGACACACTTCCTCTCTTTCTCACCATGAAGTGTGCACACCTCTACTCCCTCTTGCCCTCCCTTTCTCTTCCTCTCTCCCTCTCCCCCTCTCTCTCTGTCTCTCCATTATAATAAACTCTCCACGTGGATGCTGTGGATGCTGCGTCTGCATGGTTTGAGTGACTTTCCACTGTGCCAGGCCCCTCTGCGTCTGCATGGCGTGTCTCCCTCACCCACCAGGGCACCTTGGCCCAACCTGCCAAGGCCTCCTGCACGCCCCGCCATATCATCTCATTTGCATCTCTGCCTTGTACTCTTTCAGGTAGCATATGTAACGAAGAAGCACACAGTCTTTGGAGAGTTGACCCTTGCCTTGAAGTCTCAGCCTTGCTATGTTCTCCCTGTGTATGGAAACTGCACTTGTACGGAGTTTACTTTCCTCACCTACAAACAGGGTCAGTGATAACATACCTACTTCGTCACAGGGGCTCTGTAAAGTCTGAACAAGCTGATGTATATTAAGTTCTTTAGAACAGTGTCACATGCAAAGAAAATATTTCAAAAGAGGACAGTTCTATATTTGCTTTTCAGTGGACACACATTTTAAAACAAATGCTTTTAAGGAAGCATTGGAAGGTAGAGCTTGTGTTAATATTCTGATCCGCCCCTTGGGGCCACCCTGTGTCCCGATGTAGAAGCCTGTTCTTAAAGGGAAACTCCACCCCTTCCTTCTCTCTCTTCCACTTTCCTCCCACGAGGGTGCACACCTCTGGAACCCCTTGCTCACTCTCTCTCTCTGTCTCTCTCTCTCTCTCTCTGTCTGTCTCTCTCTGTCTCTCTCTCTCCCTCTTTCTCTCCCCCATCTCTTCCCTCCACCAAATAAAACTCTTCACTGAGCTCTGTCTGCATGGCCTCTCTGTCTGTCACCTGCTGTGCGGCACCTTGGCTCTACCTGCCAGGACCTCCCACATACACTGTCATAACACCCCATTTAAAAATATGCGAAACAGGGTCTCTTCATTTTGCCTGTTAACTAGACTAAAATGATCCTCCTGCCTCAGTTTCCCAAGTAGCTGTGACTGGGGAGTGTGCCACCACACTGACTTAAAGGCATTATTTTTTCCTTCCAGTTTTTTGAGACTCTGTTTCTCTACAAGCCAATCTGGCCTCAGACTCACAGCAGTCCTCTTACCTCAGCCTGCTGCATGGTGGAATTACAGCTGTGTGTGCCACCACACTGGCTTCAGAGCCATTATTAAGTAAAATAAAGTCACTTGAATACAAGTAGTGTGACATCATGGCAGGTGACCTGAGAAAACAAGATCTTTTATCACGAAGTGACTCAAACGGGTAGCATATACAGAACGGAAACACTGGGCAGACGGATGACTCACATCCTAGCAAGACGCAGCTTTTCAGATTTCATCAGTGTGGAGAATGATGAGCAATTCCAAACCTAAGAATTACTTCTGGAGTTTTTCATTTACTATTTTTAGCTCTCTGTTGACCATAACCAACACAAAGGGCAAGGAGGAACTGCTGTCCCACCAGATGGTTATAAAAAGATCTTCGGTGACCTGCAGAATACCTCCATGCCAAGCAGTGCCACAGAGTCCTCAAGACAGCAGCACCTCTTCGGTGGAAACATGCACCGGGGACCTTTTCTGGGGGCAGAGGAGGCAGGGATGGTGTTTACAGTCTCAGGCACTGCTCTACCACAAAGTCTAGGAGCAAACCTCCCTGGCAGACCTGGGCAGCCATGTTCACTGTGGGCAGTAAGATGCAGAGTGGAACTGAGAGGAAGAACGGCCACTGAACTCCAGCTGCTGTACACCCCCTATTTGAACAATTGTCAAAACAATTCCTATAGTGGGTGGGTGGTTGTGCCATGCCCTGAGGCACCGCCCTAATGAGGCAGCAGGTAGTAGCTGCTAGACGCCTGCCCCTTGGGCATGGCTAACAGGGACCCTTAAGACCTGGGATGCAGGTACATGTGCTCTCTTCTCTTCCCTACCTCGCAGTCTTGGATGCTGGTGTGGATCAAAGCAGAGCTCTCTTGAGAACTGCGTTGGACCTGCCCCACCCCTTCACGATTCTGCAACCAACTCCTTTATTCTGGTTGTGAGTTAACCTCAAATAAATTCCTTTGACCATCAAATAGACTCCATGGATTTACCCTATTAAATTCCCATCCCCAGCTCATTCCCACTCCCAATTAGTTTGACAAGAAAACAAAATTCCGTTATTACTCACTGAAACATCATGACCCAGCTGGGCAGTGGTGGTGCACGCCTTTAATCCCAGCACTCGGGAGGCAGAGGCAGGTAGATCTCGGTGAGTTCTAGGCTAGCCCGGTCTACAGAGTGAGTTCCAGGCAGAACGGGCTACACAGAGAAACTTTATCTTGAAAAGTAAAAACAAAACAAAACAAACAAACAAACAAAAACAAAGAAAAGGAAGAAAAAAGAAAAGAAAAAAAACCCATCAGGCTGGAGAGCTGGCTCAGCAGTTAAGAGCCACTCTTCTAGAGGACCCTGGTTTAATTCCCAGCACCCACATGGTAGCTCACAACTGTCTGACTACAGTTCCAGGGGATCTGTACATGAAGGCAAAAACATGAATGCATATAAAATAAAAATAAAAAATTATTTTTTTAAAAAAGGAGCAAATACTGAAGAAGAAGAAGAAGAAAAGAAGAAGAAGAAGAAGAAGAAGAAGAAGAAGAAGAAGAAGAAGAAGAAGAAGAAGAAGGAAAAAAAAAAAGGAAAAGAAACGTCATGTCCCAGGTCACCTTGCTGTCTAATCAGTGGTACCTGGTGAAAGTCATTTCATTTAAACTTACACAGAAAATAAAGCCACTTAGGACAAACCCCTGCTAAAGGAGGCTTAACGTGGTGCTTCTTTCAAATGTGGGTTCCAGGAGGTCAGGGCCGATGTGGAGCGGCCGCTAGGGAGCGAAAGCGCTGCTGCTGAATGCCCGCCCCGAGCCTGGGCTGGTGTGTTTTAATGGCAACTGTGCTGGGACCCTTGCTGGGTACTTTACAAGTAGTGTTTAGTCCTCACAGTAACTCTGTGAGGTGGGTGCTTGTTATGGTTTGGATCGTGACTGTGTCCCCAAAGCCTGTGTGTGAAAAGCTTGGTCTCTGTGAGATGGTGCTATTAGGAGATGGTGGACCTGAGGAGGGAGACACTGGGGCATGCCTTTGCAGAGGATGTGGGGACTCTGGCTCCCTGTCTCTGTCTGCTGCCAGGTCACCATGAGGAGAGCCCCTCTCTTCCACCTGCAGCCATGGCGTTCCTTGCCAGAGGCCCACGGCAACAGAGCCCAGCAAACCCCAGGCTGACGCGGATGCCCTGAGCTCGTTTTTGCTGAGGTATTTTAACACAGCGACAGAATGATAGCTCACATGATGCTGTAACATTTCCCAGATGAGGAACGCACCCCAAAAGAGACCTGCCCACGGCAGCCCAGTCCCCCTCTGGCGGCTCCTGTCTTAGTTTAAGAAAGAGGTTGTGTCTTGTCCACAGTTGTTACCCCGGAGCACGGTGGCAGGGACCGAGCATGTGCTGGAGAGACACTGGGTTAGCTTCCTATTGCTGTAGCACAATGCCTGAGATCATTAGTAGGGAAAAGGTGTCCTTGGGCCCACAGTTCTGAAGGTTCCAACTTAAGGTCAATGGGACTTACTGTTTTGGGTCCTTGGTAGGTTTGTCAGATGGTGGCACCAAGGAGTATGTCACAGGCAAAATAGTTGGGGTAAGTGAAGGAGATGGGTCCCATTGGGCACATCCTCAGTGACTAAGGACCTCCTTGAGGCCTATTTTCTTCTAAAAGTGAGTCAAGAGAGGTGTGGCTCACTGGTTGAGATCCTATTTAGAATATTCAAGGATCTGGGCTTCCTCTCAACATTCTAAACAAGTTCACCTAAGCAAAATCTGGAAAGAAATGAAATGCACACAGCCAGCAGATCCTTCAGCTACCATCGTTTTAGTGATTGAAAAAGAACCTTTACAAATGTGCTCAGGGGCAGACTTCACACTCAGACATAATACCCAGAGGAAGGCCTCCACACTCTGGAGACCCGGCCCTCCTTCTTCTTCCGCAGGCTTGGCTGATCCAAAAGCCCATAAAACTAAGCCCATTGTGTACTTGGAGCTCCTTGAGAACTGGCTAAGATGCCACATTCCACCTCCTGCCATAAATTGAGGCCAGTGGCTTTTAAAAGTGGAAGAAAAACACCAAAAAAATTAAGTTGTCATAAAGTTGAGACCATCCATATGCTAAAGAACAAAAGAGAGTTTGGTTTCCAGAACCCAGAGGCCCCTCAAATCTCTCTCTCCGTGGACTTGAGAGGCCTCGGGGCACAGATTCCAAGCATCCATTTGACCTTGGTGAGCCTTGGCAACAGGCTGAACTCAGGGAGAGGGCACAGTGTCAGCTAAAAGAAGTTCATCTGAGCACCACAATTATGTGCTCAAGAATCCTATTAGAGGAAAACAGATGTTTATAATTTGCTTGTATGTCAAGGAACTTTTAAAAATAACATGCTTGCTCTAAATTACTAATATGAAAATAGTTTCTGCCTCTATTCAAAATAGCCTTAGGTATGTAGTGTCTACTTTCAAAAATACAAATATATTTAAAGCTTATGTAGTTGTCCCTTTGGAAAAAGTGGGCAGCGGCAGGGGTGGGGTAGGGCTTGGGTTGGGGGAACAGATGCATGAAGGAAGCTGGATGGTGGCGGCCAGTCCCTGGCATCAGCGCCCTGCTGGCCTGTCGTTGGGCCCGAGCAGCAGCTTGGCTCCTGGCTTGTCCATGCTGGAGTTGGCGTTGTCCGAGGCCTTGTCGGGCTCGGGCACGCAGGTGCAGCCCACCGGGATGGTGACGTAGTGTTCAGCGTACACTGAGCGGCCGCCCGCGCAGGCCGCGGTGCGGCGTAGCACTACGGCCGGGGAGTAGACAGGTGCGCTGCGGAAGCGGAAGTCCTCCTCACCGAAGAGCCCGGTCAGGCAGCCACGGCACAGGCAGTAGGCCTCAGGCAGGTACCTCGGGAAGCGAGCTGGGTCGTAGGAAATCCTGCCAACAAAGCAAGTGAGTGAGGGCTGCGGCAGGAGCATCACCGCCAGTTCAAGGCCAGCTTGGGTTACATATCAAGCTAGGCCAAATGAGGAAGACCTGAGCGAGGCTGGGCCCGAGGATGCATCCATAGTTAGCACCCTGGTAAGGCTACCTGGAACAGACAGTTACACCACTATGCGGTGAGCCCCGACCTGGAAGATTGCTCTACCATGGCATTTGACCTCTATCATATTTGGGATGCTGGATGTAGCATGGACCACTATCCTTGAGTGCCTATAAAACTACCCTGGAGTTGGAGTGGAGGTGGTGGAGGTGGTGGAGGTGGTGGAGGTGGTGGAGGAGGTGGTGGAGGTGGTGGAGGTGGTGGAGGTGGTGGAGGTGGTGGAGGTGGTGGAGGAGGGGGTGGAGGGGGTGGAGGTGGTGGAGGTGGTGGAGGTGGTGGAGGTGGTGGAGGTGGTACATGCCTTGAGGTACAGGAAGATCTCTGTGAGGCCAGCCTGGTCTACAGAGTGAGTTCCAGGCCAGCCATACAAAGAAACTCTGTCTCAAAAAAAGCAAACAAACAACGCCCCCTCCCCCCAAAAAAACCCAAACCACTAATTATATAAAAATAAATTATTTTCAACAACAAAAAAAATCCTACCCGTCGTCAAGGTCACTGGCACCACACGCAGGTGACCACTGTATCAGGACAGGACAAACTATCCTCCTGGGCTGTCCTGTCAACCCTGAGGAGCCATCTTTGTGATTCCAAGCCCAGGCCTGCCAAGCTCTGCAGCTTTGGGGAGGTAGGCTGATAGCAATTCCTACAGATAGCCACACCTGTGCAGAAGGCCATGCGTGCGTTCTCTAACGGGCTAAAGCAGCAGCAGGGACAGCAGGGTGGCAGGGTGGCAGGAGGGCTGGCTGGCCAGGGATACTTGAAAAGTGAAAATTATCTTGAATTCTGTCACTTTGATTTACCTCCAAGTCTTCCAAGTTTCAATTCAGATGCCAAATGTAAAGCCCTCTAGGACAGCCTGTGGCCAAATCCTAGGGGAGGCTATAGGTCAGCTACAACAGGTGACTGATTCACTTGAAGACAGAGCAACCCCAGGACAGAGCCAGCTCTCACAGCAGCCACCTACACAGCTGCAGAAACCCAGAGGGCTACGGGCAGGAACCCAGAACCCTTCTTGAATGTCCCCTTGCTGAAGGAAGCATTAGTCCATTGCTCATGCGACTTCTGTGTGCCTCCATCATGTCCATCTATCTGTGCATCTACAACACTGGCAATCCCTTATGGGTCTGCTCTTTCTAGAGACACTCAAATTGATCATCTATGACCCTTGACCTTGCTAACCTGTCCAGCAGTGGACACATCTGAAGACCTACTGTGTGCCAGCATGGGAAGCACCAAACAGTAGCCTGAATCTAGTGAAGAAAACCGAGGAGAGATGGAGAGAGGGAGAGGGATGGACTTGGAGATCTTTCTGTTCCTTGGGGGGTGGGCGATGGGCATTGGCCACACCATCTCTGCAGAGTATGGTGCCAATCCAAGGCAATGCTTGCTCTTTCATCCTTAATACTAATGAGGACACTTGCCAACAAAAATACCTCCCTTTGAAAGTACATTCAGAGCACCCATGCCAGGAGGGACCTGGTCTGCAGAGAGAAGGTGCTGGAAATGATGGTGCTGGCTCAGGAGTGGGGTCTAGGGTCATGCAGGCCTCCGGGCATGGAACCTTTCAACTCCCTTCTCACACTGTTCCAGGGACCAGAGACATGGCCTGGGGGAAAGCTCCTAACTTGGGTCAGGGATCAATGCAGACGCCTCTAAAACAATCCCACACTGATTTTGCCCATGTGTGCTTCCCACCAACACAAAGCAGGTGAAAAAATCTGCTTTTAAAGTTTGTTTCAGGGCTGGAGAGATGGCTCAGTGGTTAAGAGCCCTGGCTGCTCTTCCAGAGGACACGGGTTCAATTCCTAATACCCACATGGCAGTTCACAACTGTCTGCAACTCCAAGATCTGACACCCTCATACAGCCATACCCACAGGCAGAACACCAATGCACATCAAAAGTCTGTTGTCACTGCTCAGTTCTGCCCCCAGGGCTTTGGGAGCAGAGTGGACCCATCTCCTGCCCTCCTGACATTCCCTTTCACTGAACATTTTTGAAAGGAAAGGAAGTCCTAAATAGCTAGATGTATAATGTCTCCAGTTATTTTCAACATTTAACTAACTCTTATCTGAGTCCTATGCCAGGCAGTTGGGATTCAGGCAGAACACCTCTGCACATCAAAGACATGCACTGGGAAAGAGCACAAATGCACAGGAACACGCACCCAGAGCAAGAGGGTCCAAGTCAGAACTGGGGAGTGTGTCACAGGAGGAAAGTACAAGGTGAGAGACCACAGAGTGGAGAGAGATGCCGTAGTCAAGGATTTGGATCAGACCCTGATAGAGAGTGAAGTGTCACCCAGTGATGCTTTAGAACGACACCCCAACTTCATAGTAGAAGCCTGCCTGGGACAAAGGGGGAGGGGAGATCTTGGTCCAGGATGGGGACTGCATTTTGGGATCTGGTTTGTATTAAATGTGACAGTTCACGGAAGTGTGTGGAGGAGATTGGCAGCATCAGGAGACCCTGAAGTCTGAGGATAGACTGGGTCCGCCGGCTGAGGAAGGCACAGCCTAGAGATCGGGCTGCTCAAAAGCTTCAGTGGGGATGGACCAGCTCATGAGACATACAGACACAGAAGACGTTTCAGTCTACCTGCTGCAGCTACAACATGATACTCGAGACTGGGTTATTTATAAAGACTAGACATTTACTTGGGTATGGTGGTACTTCCCAGCACTAGGGACGTTGAAGCAGGAAGATCATGAGTTCAAGGTCAGAGTGGACTACATAGAATGACCTGGTTTCAACCACTCTCCAAAACAGAGATTTATCTGGCATTTAGCTCAGTTGATTCTGGAGTCTGGGAAGCTCAAGAACAAGGCCTTCTCGAAGCATCTCGCATGGTGGCACATATCAAATGGCAAGACGGACCGGTCTTCCCAGCTCAAATCTCTCTTATTATAAAGCCATTCATGACAACATAGAGGTGCCATGGCCTACTCACTGTCCAAGCGTCCACCTCTGAACACCACCAACACACCAGCAGCCTGGGTGTCCTTCAGGAACAGCTGGCACTCAGGTGCCACTCTGGTTAGTTTTGTTGGTGAAAGTTGTTAGGATCCCGCTCTCCCCTGGTACATGCGAAGCTTGGGGTCTGGCGTCTTACGTCATCAGGGGGCACTGGCGACTATGTACCCGCCACACCCGCCTTAAAAAGCTAGCCGCGGACCCCCACGCTCTCTCTCTGCGCTCTCCCCCTGCTTTCTCTCTGCTCCCGCCATCTTCCTTTCTGTCCAGGCCTAGCTTCTTTCTAATAAAGCTCTTTTTAACTCTGGTAGTCGTGGCCATGGCCCGTGACTTTTCCACCCATAACCAGCGCCACCCACCAGTGCCGTTTTACTATCAAAAGTGTTACTGCTTGGGTGCCTGATGGCTAAAGTCTCATTCAACTAAAAATATCCATCCCAGCACTCCAGTTGGTCCCAGGCCAAACGTTTCCACTTCACTTTGAACCCTTTGGACTAAGGTTGGTGACAAGACACCCATATGCCCCACCTCTACGTGCCACCTGGGATAGAATGAAGGAACGAACATGGGGTCTTTCAAAAAGTGTCTTTGAGACTTGGATTGTTCCCGTGCTCATCATGGAGACCAGATGAGCCATCCATGGCAGTGGCACTCACTCAGAGTGACCAGCACCGCAGAAAGGCAAGTAGCTCCTGAGTTTGTGGATGCCCAGCTTCTTGCCTAATCTGTAGAAATCACCAGCCTCCATAGGGACCCTTTCTCTTCCAAACATGGAAATGTAGCCCAGCAGAAACCCTGCCTGGCCTCCCTGGCCAGTCCCCCGCTGTCTCTGCTGAAAGCTGCTCTGTGCAAACTTGGCGTGGGACCTGCTTGAAACTCATCAAGTTTTCCGCACTGACGAATCTCAGGAGCGGCCCTGGCCCCGTGTGAAGTTTGGCTAGGGTGAGTGACAGCTGGTGGGGCTTAATCCAAGAACAAAGGACAAGTCCTCCAGGGATGATTAGAGGTGATGGAAGCTGAGCTCTCTCGGAGGCATGTAAGTGTGACAGCAGAGACAGAAAAAGAGCTCTGTCCTGGGGCCTGGACACGTAGGAAACAATTCTAAGCGGTTCCGGAGGCGGAGCTCAGGGAACAATGAACGCATTCTCTGGAGGAATCTGCCACCTGATGTGTGCATCTGATAGCTGGGCGGGCAGCCACCAGCACAGTTTGCCACTTTACAAAACATATTTCCATTTCAAAGCAGCAGAGCCCAAGGATGACTGATTCTCCCCAGGGTAACCTAAACATCCCCAACCCCAGGCACCAAGCTAAGGGGTCCTGACCAGAAGTCCAGGGACAAAATGGCCTCTGAGTCAGCAGCACTGAGGGCCAGTGAGTTCAGCCCAGCAGACTTTCTAGAAAAGGCAGGGAACTGTCTATATCTATGGGTCCTGGAAAGAAAACGTTGGTCCAGTCTAGTGTCCGACCAGTGACCCAGAGCAGATCATTACTGCTGCCAGTTGAATAAGGTTTGACAGGAAGGCCACTTCGCCAGCTTCCTGAGGCCTTTAGACCATCCTTGAGTTTTGGAAAGGTCTTGGAAAATTCCCTCAAGCAAGTGTAATTCTTTTAGTCTATAACATCAGCACATCTCTAACCAAAATCCCAGCTTAGAACTTGGCAAACGGATCCTATAACTCACAGGGAAGGAAAGGCCCAGGAACTGTCAGGACACATTCCAGGGAGAAGAAGGGGGTGGACGCTCCACCAGACTGGAAGTGATTAAAAGACAATGAGAAGACCAAGATGGTGGCTAATCCCCAGGGACCTCTAGGGATAAGCAGCTGAGACTGAGACTCCTCCGAGAAGGCCCTGTCATCAGAACCAAGAGTGGCTCTTGTTTAAAATGAAGGTTCTGGCAGAGTGTGGTGTATGACACACACATGTCAACGGAGCACGCAGAAGGCTGAGGCCGGAGGACTGTAAGTTGCAGGCCAGCCTGGGCTACACCAAGTATAAGACCCTGTTTCCTGAGAGACGCGCCAATCACCCCTACTTGTTCATTATATAATGCACTCATGTATTGAAACCTTACATGGTGCCTCATGAATCTGCATAATTATTATGCTAATAAAAATTAACATATCTTAGAAGAACAGAATTATAATTTCCAGTCTTCTTGTCTGTTGTGGAATATTACTTTAACTATGTAAAGGTGTGTTCCATTTGTTTATGTTGCATTTGTTTAACGATGTAAAGATGTGTTGCTTTGCCTGCCTTAGGCACCTGATTAGTCTAATAAAAGGCTGAAGGGCCACTAGCTAGCTAGTACAGGGGTATGCGGGGCTGGCAGACAGAGACAATGAGTAGGAGGAGGAATCTGGGCTCAGGACAGGAGAGAAGGAAAGAACAGGGACGGAGGGAGGGAGACGCCTGGGGCCAGCCAACCAGGCAGCTGCAGCCACTCAGACATGGAGTAGGAAATACAGAAAGAAAGATACAAAGTCCTGAGGCCAAACATAGATGAAAAGAAACAGGTTAATTTAAGTTATAAGAGCTAGTGGGACAAGCATAAGATAAAGCCGAGCATTCATAACAAGTATTTGGGGGCTGGTGGTACAAGAAAGCCCAACACACTTGTCCACCTTCTGAGCATGCAGCTCTGTGCTCACTCGAAGTCCAGCGATCTGCTCTGCTCACTTAAACTGGGCATCTTGAAGATGAGTCCACAGAATACGGCTGCACCCAGCAGCAGTGTCTGGCCACATCTGCACTGGGTGGCTAGCCTTCGTTACCACGGACATAGTGATGGCAGCTGGCGGCCAACAACTGGATGACACATTTTCCCAGTGCCTTTTCTGTATGACCAAACCAGCCCCAGACTACCCTCCATGCTAACAGCAGTTCACACAGAAGGTCATTATAACCCAAGAGTTGGCACGACCATGGAATGGCAATGGGACTTAGTTGTGCTTCTCTGGAGGTACATAAGTGAGATTTTTAAAAATAGTAATGCTCTTTCCTCACCCCTAGAGATTCTGAATTAATTGCTCTGGAATGGGGCCAGGATGTTGCTACTTTTTAAAGCGCTTCCCATATAATTCTCACAATAGCCCTGTTCAGGCTGTTTGGTCTCCACATTTAAGAAAAGTAACCAAGCCAGACCTGATGACACACACTCGTAATCCTAGCATTTGGGAGGCTGAGGCAGGAGGATTGCCACAATTCTGAGGGCAGCCTGGGCTATGTAACAAGACTCTGCCTTAAAACAAAAAGAAGTGGGCTGGAGAGATGGCTCAGTGGTTAAGAGCATTGGTTGCTCTTCCAGAGGACCCGGGTTCAATTCTGAGCACCCACATGGCAGCTCACAACTGTCTGTAACTCAAGTTCCAGTGGCTCCGACTCCCTCACAAGGACATGCAGGTCAAACACCAATGCATATATTAAAAAAAAAAAAAGAAAGAAAGAAAAGAAAGAAAGAAAGAAGAAATAATGAGTCAATGAGGGTTTGAGGTCTGGGTGCCTCACCATGGCACAGTGACGACCTCATATGAGAGAAGCTTTAGGCTCCATTCCCAGCATTGGGGGTTTAAAAAAAGAGGGATTTGTAACCTTCTAATCTTCCACTTCCCTTTGGAGCTAGCCCTCCCTGCAGCTGGAGTGGGCAGGACTCACCACACTATAGGGAAAACTCTCCCTGTATATAAACTACTGTCCAGGGCTGCTCCAGGGCCTGGGACAGTGGGCTCCGTAGGGTAAGCAGGGGGTAGCTGGGGACACTGGAGGCTGCAAACAGCTTCCCTCTAGGGGGAAGCTGTGGCCAGCAGGCCCATCAGCTCCACCCTCCTTCCATTTGCTAAGGCTCCCCGGAGCCAAAGGGCTGCAGTGTCCGTTGCCAAGAAGCACTGAAAAACCCTTCTCTGGCCCCTGGGAGCAAACACTGTGCATTTCTCATGAAAGAGCACATGGAAAGTTCGGCGGCAATTGCAGCAGTCCTGACCAGGACAGAGATCCCCATGGGCTTCACCTGGTCAAGGACAGTTAGAGGTCCGTCCTGCTCTAGCGGCTGCCATCTGAGCTTGGCAGAGCCGAGGCCGAGCCTGAGGCAGCTCCAGGGCAAATGTGGCTCTTCTGCCAATAAGCAAACTCAGGGCTCCTGGCAGCAGGAAGGCTCACCTGCCCACTTTTCCTCTCTCATTCGGGGAAATAGAGGTCCTGGCGCCTGGCCACCTTCCCTCTCACAGGCATGGGAAAACTGCAGCGTGGTCTGTGGATACTTAGCATCCAGTCCCACACCTGCACATAGTGATGGTCCAACCTGGGGATCCATTTATTCTGCATAAAACCTATTCAGGTGGCCAAGCTCGAGGACAGAGCACTAGGAAAGAATTTGGAAGATCTTCTTGTGGGGTCACACACAAGAAGAGAATGGATGAGAATGACGGCCCAGATTTCTCGAAGGCTTTCATTCTTTTGTCATGGCAAATGTGACACTCTGAGCAGCTGGGAAGCATCTCTTCAAAGGAAAAACTCACTCATGCCCACAGGACTGCTTGGCTCTCCAGGGGAAGCTGTAGAATGTGGGTCCAGAGCCATCTTTGATGTTCCCGACCTTGGAACAATGGGGGAGGCGTCTGGGTGTGCGAGGGAGGAGCCCACCTGGTCCAGCGAGCCAGCTGTCACCATGGAGGGGCAGTTCACATATACTAGCCTGGCCTCTTCAACTCTGAGAGTTCCTGGTATTCTCTCCTTGACAACTTAGTGATTTGGGGAGATGTGTCCCCTCTCTATCACCTTCTCAATGTGCTGTCTGTGGAGGACAGAGATCAGAAGGAATGTCACTTCGTGGCCTGTGTGGGACTGCCTGTATTTGCCCAAATCCTTCTGTTGGCACGGGCACACACATTTTATTCAGGTGAAGAGCGTTGAAAGAGATGTCCAGAGAGTGAAATATTGTCATCCTCCCTGGCAGCACTCTGCATGCTAAAGTAAAGCCCCAGCCCTGGAGCAACCAACCATCAAAGCTGATGGTAATCCGGGAACAATGCTCCATGACAATGATTTTATTTTTATTCCTTGACAGGTGATATCTGGCTGTATTCTGAGAAGCCCACTGGGGGGAAGTCAGCTTTGTACTTGAGCAAAGTCAAGGTTACTTGTCTATGTATTGTGTATGTATATATATGGAAAACACCAACATCTCTTAGTTAAACTGCTTGGGAAAACCAAAAATGTGTGCCTCCTTTTCTAC